>CAUYSK010111044.1:0-69907 GCA_963575035.1 Avahi laniger
GACAGAGTCTTACTCTTTTTGCCTGGGCTAGAGTGCCGTGGCGTCAGCCTAGCTCACAGCAACCTCAGACTCCTGGGCTCAAGCGATCCTCCTGCCTCAGTCTCCCCAGTAGCTGGGACTACAGGCATGCGCCACCATGCCCGGCTAATTTTTTCTATATATTTTTAGTTGTCCAATTAATTTCTTTGTATTTTTAGTAGAGACGCGGTCTCGCTCTTGCTCAGGCTGGTTTCGAACTCCTGAGTTCAAACAATCCGCCCGCCTCGGCATCCCAGAGAGCTAGGATTAACAGGAGTGAGCCACCACACCTGGCCGACTACACTTTTTTTGTTAGATCTTGACAGAGAGCTGGCCAATGTCAGGGTCCTGGGCTTAAGGCTGTAGCAGAGGTGCAGCCTCTATGGGGGCCCAGTGGAAAGGAGCAGGCTAGGTGAGTATACAGCAGGGAGCTGGTGTGGTGGTCTCTGTTTGTCTTTCCCCTCTAGACTGAACTGCTCCAGTATAGGACACAGGGTCTGCCTTACTGGCATTTTGCAAAGTTCAGAGAGTAAGTTTTTGGTAAAGCCTGAATAAATAAATGCACAAATGAAGAGGGAGCAGAATCCCATGTGTTGCTGGAGTGGTGCAGAAGAGATAAAGCGGCAAGCAAGGAAAGTCCAGGCAGACAAGGTTTGGAAGTGAGCGCAGGACCGTGAAACAGGACGCTTCTTAACTTGTCTTGTTAGGAACAGACAGATGGGAGAGGAAGGATGTAGAAGAAAATAATAGTAGCGATACGCTCTGGGAATCTAATTTTTGCTTTCAAACCGCTATGCCAAGATGCAAATCCAATTCTAAGATACAGACAGCAATTTATCCTTGGGATCTTCCAGAGATCCTGTTACAAGGAGTACATTCCCAAGAATATGCCATCAGACTACCCAGAACTGATGTCCGTGTTAAATATTTACTTGCATTGTTCCATACCATTTGGGGGGGAGGGTACAGGGTACAGCATAATGGGCACCAGCCACCTAATCCTTACAGTTCTTCCACAGGTTTTACTCAACCTACAGTTTCTCAATGTATCTGGGATGGTGTGGGCTCACAGAGCAGGATGAGGGTGAAGTAGGGTGCAAAAAAAAGCAGGAAAGCCTTCACAATGTGATAAATGGGGTAAAAATCAGCCATAAGGTAGCAAGAATCTAATTCTTGGTTTCTAAAATAAAATGTCCCAATATGTCCAATGCAGGAAGTTGTCACTGTTTGCAAAAATAATTACAGGGGAATAGAAATGAATTCTTTTTTCACGAAAAAATGCCACGTGTCACAAAAAGGTCTTAAACCAGCAATCTGCAATAAAACTGTTGTAATAACAAGTTAGATTGCTTTCCTGATAATTATTAAGTAGAGGTCTACCACATTTGACAATGACATTATACAAAGCCTTTTTTTCTTTACTTTTTTTTTTTTTATTGCCAACATCATCTGTTAACTACAGTAGTTTCAACCCAGATGTTCCTGAACAAAGGCTCTTAAGAATTAGAGTCCAACTGTTCTTACCGACCCAGAGGGAAATAAATTGTTCTTGCCATTAATCAGCCTCCTTGACTGGAAAGATTACTTGCTGGTGTGAATTAAGCATAGAAACCTGTCATAGCGTTTGCACCTTCTAATATGCTTGGGAAAAGCATACATAGAGGAGGTCTGGAGCTGTTGAAGATGACTCACCCCACAGGTTCAGGTGGGTGAGGACGGAAGATGCAGCTGTCACTGTGTTCCCCAAACCTGACCCTACCAGCAGCACCAGCCCCAGCTCAGCTATCCTGAGGGCCCCTGGGGATGACATGCTGGCCATGAAGTAGATTTGGATGCAAACACTGCGCACTGGGTAACACGGCTTTAGGATCAAGTGGCTAGAATGGAAAAGATTCACACTCAGGAGCTTTGATTTAAAACACTAAGTTCTCAAAACAGAAACATCTAGTTAAAGAAACTTAGAACCATTAGGATTTGCAAAGCTCAGCACCAAGAAAATAGATGTGATTTAAAATGTTCATGGAGACGCTGCTGAGACTCCATTTCTCTATGGGGCTTTCGTAGGCGTGCAGTGGGAGGGCTTTAGAATATTCTCACCCTCACTCACGCACGCGCAATCTCCACTAGCACATCTAAGACACCTGAGTTTAAAAATAGTTACATTCTTTGATATAACAATTAGTATTTGCCTAAAGTATGAACAAATGTATTTTTAGGGAGCTTTTCTATTATATTATTAATCAGAAATATAAAATGAAAGTAAAAACTGTTTGTGCTGCGCACACCCAGCATAAAGTCAAGGCCCCAGCATTCACCTCATTTCCAAGTGGACTTTCTCCCTCCCTGACCCCTCTGTGGAAAATTCTGGACCCACCACTGCCTCTGCAGCCTGCAATAGCTTCATGAAGGATTTTGGTAGATTTTATCCGGTCACTGGTTTATTCACTAGCACGTAGAAGGATGACTGGTCACTTTCTGGGTCCCTATAGTAGAAATAATCACCAGGATTGTATTTACATCTGTGTCTATATATGTTCAGCCCTAATTACAATACTCGCAAGACAAGTGGATAAACAGGGCCAGTTCTGTGGGGGGAAAATATTTTTTAAAGATGAAACTTAAGCATCTCCATAAATTCACTTAAAATGCTCATGTCTGCAGCCAGGCTAAAGAAATCTATCATTTGATAATCAGGTCTGCCTGGTTTCTTTCTGTTCCGTGTTCAAATTCAGATGTCTTTCTCTAAAAACTAATGAACAGAACTCAAGTTAAACTAGCTTTAGTTTTCATTGGGCAAGAGGCCCAGCTTTCTCTGGGCTGTCTTAAATTTTAAATTTCATCAAATGTCTTCTTTTTAAAGATCTGCCCATGTAAAATGGGTTGAAAGCGTCATTTTCTGACTTTGGGGGGGGGCACTGAATGCATGTAGGTAGATGAGAAGATGGAGACTCCCCCTGCACTCTCAAATCAGCACGGTGGCATCTATACTTGCATTTGGGTTTGGGGACAGAACTGCCCTTCAGCACAGCCGAGGAAGATCTGATCGGAGTTCCCCAAGTTACCCAAGCATTAAATACTCCGCATCAGATCTGAATTTTAACTGCTCCACCAGCTGCAGAGGGACAGGGAGAGACACACCATATTTTAAATACATCTTTTGTCCTAATCCCTTCTGAGTTGTAAAACCTGATACAATTAAGCTTTTCTATTTTGCAAGTGATGACTGACTGACTAATAGGCTCACTGTGAGATTCAGAAACTGGAATGCGGTGTTCCTGCAGCAGCCCAACTGCTGAAGCTGTGGTTTTCCCCTGCTCCTCCTCGACCACCCCTCCATCCCTTCTGCTTCCTACCTGGGGCAGGGGAATGCAGCCTCTTGTTTGCTAGTTCACACAGTAAGAACACTATCACTCTTTCTCCCAAAAGTGTCATATGTCAAAATAAATCTGATGGGCCTCTTTCTCCCATCTAAAGGGGAAACCAATTTGCTCTCATTGGAAAATCTCAAAGAGACCTGGGTGTTGAGAGAGTTCTATGTGTGGTCCAGCCTCTCGATTCCCTTCCACTTGGAATACCCGCTTCC
Organism: Avahi laniger; assembly: GCA_963575035.1. Lineage (NCBI taxonomy): Eukaryota > Metazoa > Chordata > Mammalia > Primates > Indriidae > Avahi > Avahi laniger. Next base: position 3,602 of record CAUYSK010111044.1, read on the forward strand.
CCCTTTATCCCCTCTCTGAATCCAACCTCCTTACAAAGCACAGCTCAAAAGTCATCTCTTCCAGCACCTCCACTCTGACCCTGTGACCTCCAGTCAACAGAGAGCTATCCCTGTAACTCTCAGCCTCTGTACTCCAGCCATGTGCACCCACCAAGCACTATCACCGAGCACTTATGTCTCCCTGAGGGTGGCATTATTTCCCTTAGCCAGACTGCACACTCTGAAAGCAGCCACTGCAGGGAAACTGCATCTTTTATTTGGCATCTATAAGTATGGTTATTAATCCTTTCCTACACATATATCTGATCAAATCTAACTGCAAGTTCCTCTAGAAGTGGTACCAAGCTTGGTACAACGACACAAATATCCCAAGTTCATTAAACATCTGGTCAATTCACTTGTGACTGATTGATGGGAGAATTTCCTAAAGAGTAAGAGTAAATATGTCTTAAAAATGCGGCAATGTGTTTCTTTCATTCTAAGTGCTTATTTATATATTCGATGTAGAGGATAGAGGCATAGAGGAAAAAGGAGAGGTAGGAGGGGGAAAGGACATTAACCAATCCTGAAAGATAAGTAATAGTATTCCCATTTCAGAGATAGGGACCGAATCCAAAGGCAGGCAACTGGTAGCTAAAGGAGGTACACAGAAACCAGATATCTTGCCCAATCACATATCCAGCAAGTGGCCTATCTGAGAGTTTGACCTCAAGCCGTTGTGATGCCAGATATGGCATCACACAGCATCCCAGTGTGGGAGCTACTCAAAAACAGCACCTGAGGAGGAAACATGGCCTCATAGCCCTGCCCTTGCTTCCAGCAGGCTGGGTGCTCACCATCCGCACCTTCCACAGCAGCCTGGGGAGTGGGAGGGAAAGGGAGCGGATGGTTTGCTAGTGTTCAGATGACACTGAGTGACATGCCCGCCTCAGATCCCAGTGCTTCTTTGCATTGATGTTACTGCTACAAAGACCCAAGGGCAAGCCAGTTATGCAGAACCAAGGGGGGATGTTGAGGCATTGGCCCTTAAAGCATCATCCTGGGGAAGGTATAGGGCATACCCACCATGACCTCCAACAAGGCCAAGAGATGTTTTTGAGGGTTGCACCCTGAACTGCCCTTTCTTCCCTGTACTTATCTGCATTTAGCATGTATCTGTTCTCCACAACCTAAAACTCCTTTTCTAATCCCCAGTAGAAACCCAACTGAGAGCATTAAAGTGCTCAGTACCCCTGCATCTCATTCCTGTACTGATTTGGATTAAGCATGGGGAGAGGGAGAACAGTCAGGGGTTTGCCTGGCGTGGCAGAGTACACAGACCCATTCCTCTGTCCCTGCAGATTAATTGCACAATATCTTGTGTGAAGAAGAAAAGATGAGAAGGAAGCTCACACGAAGGCTCCAATCTTAACATTAGCTTGCAAGATGTGGCCTACCTATAATTCCATGATTTGGCTAAAATCAGGAAGAAACATTGCAATGACTGGGCCCAAAGTGAGGAGCAAGAAGAGATTATTCCAGAGCATGGAGTGAAGGGCTGGAGTGAGGAAACGGTTCCCAATCCTTAGACTTCGAATCAGAATCACCTGGCTTGCTTATAAAAAAATGCAGATTCTCAGGCCTTACCCCGGATGTTAATATCTGGCAATGGAGCCTAGATAGCGCTCCATTTAATAATCTCGTCAGGAGATCCTTAACTAACTGATCTTCAACTAGCGCCTACTCCAAGCTGCTCCCAATTGTAGAAGGTCCCAGCACTGGAATTCCGATTCTGTAACTTGTCTGCCAAGTGGCTTGGGAAGGGGTAGCCCCATCCTCTGAGTCTCAGGGTCCTCGTTTATAAAACAGGGATCGTGATATTAATATAAATATCACAAGATTGTTGTGAGGATAAATGAGAAAATGGAAATGAAAGGTTAGGCAGGATTTTGTACTTTGTCCAAATTAGTTTCTGGCTTTGGAACAAAGAGGCAGCTTCTGGTCATACACATGGTGCAGCCAGAAGGCTGCTGCAGGGAAGTCAAAGTATGCAGCTCTGTGAGTCTCACCTGGACAGGAGAGACAACCTCTTGCTTTGAAATTTTTAAAAAGCTAGCTTTGGGGAGCCTCTTGGTCCTCCTGCCTCTCTTCCACCCACTTCCTATTCTCTTGGGGAATGACCTTGAATTTCACTCCTGTAACCTGCTCCCATGTCTTTGAATTGAATGACTCCCCCAGCCTTAGAGAAAGCTCCAACCTCTCCAGTTCGGTGATCCCACCCTGCAAGGGGGCACTCTGCCAGCGCAGGGGAAGAGCAAATTTATTTCTTTTCATGCTTTAAGACATTATTGGCTGCATATTGTTTTGGTGCAGCGCATAATTACAGAAACTGCTCTGAAAATCTGTATATTTTATCTGTGCTTTATTATACTTAGAATATTCCTCCAATTCTTTTTCTTCTCCATGAACCAGCTTAAGATATATTTTGGCGTCCTTTATGTCATCTTGAAATTGAATAGCCAATTCTTACTGTAATGAAAATACTTATGCGCCAGCCTGGTGATATACAACACTACACTCTAATTACGGCTGTGCTTTAATTAACCTGAATTGAAGAGTGTTATCATTAAACCGCTGGTAACTTTGAGTTATGGCTTTTCTTTAATTTAAAGTAGAAAACACAGATAATTAAGCCTCCAGATAATCAAATGCTTGAGGAGAGCTTCAATGTTTTGGGATGTTCCTAAATCTCATTAAATGTCCTTTCTTTATTGATTATTTCTACCTCTGCTGTATCATTGTATTAAACGAATAATAGCACTAAGTTGAACACATTCTTGCTCACATCAGAAACGTGGGGGGAGGGGTTCTGTTGGTGTTATTGCAGAAGCTTTACCGAACAAATATTAAATTCTCTGACAACAAGGTAGGTCTGAGGGAATTTTCTCCTCCCTGGGACACATTCTAAATACAAAAATCAATCAAGGGAAATAGTCACAGCAGCTGCTAGCACTGGCTCTTGAGCTGACTCTGAGGCCAGTGAAGTCCCACGTCACCCAGTGGCTCAGGGCTGGCAAACTCACCTGTCCACAGGGCCAGGCGAATCTGGCCGGGTCCAAGACATCAGGAAGGCAGGGACTAGACTAACCCCTTCACGACAGCAAACTGGAGCCTGTTAGCATTCGGTGGAAATGCAGTTCCCATGTCGTCACATCGGATTTTCCAAAGAGGCCAGAAATCTAGTTTGTGGTGAAACACCACTATCTTGAAATATCGGCAGCAAGCTTTTATTTATTTTTTATTTTTATTTTTAAATTTCAGAATATTATGGGGGTACAAACATTTTGGCTACATATATTGCCTTTGCACCACCCAAGCCAAAGCTACAAGTGTGTCCATCCCCCAGACAGTGTGCTCTGCACCCATTAGCTGCGAATTTACCCATCTTCTCCATCCGCCTCCCACTGGCAAACAGCTTTTAAGAAATGAATGCTTTCAATTTTTCCCCATTCAGTATGATGTTGGCTGTGGGTTTGTCATTTATGGCTTGTATCATTTTTAGGTAAGCCCCATCTGTACCTATTTTGTTAAGCGTTCTTATCATAAAAGGGCGTTGAATTTTGTCAAATGTTTTTTCTGCATCTATTGAGCTGGAACCCATTCTACTAAGTGAAGTATCCCAAGAATGGAAAAATAAGCATCACATGTACTCACCATCAAATTGGTATTAACTGATCAACACTGAAGTACACATATAGTAGTAACATTCATTGGGTGTTGGCCTGGTGGGGGGAGGGAAGGGAATGGGTATATATACACACGTAATGGGTGCAGTGCACACTGTCTGGGGAATGGACACACTTGAAGCTCTGACTTGGGTGGGGCAAGGGCAATGTACGTAATCTAAATATTTGTACCCCCCTAATATGCTGTAAAAAAAAAAAAAAAAGAAATGAAGCCCTACATAGGGCAACTATGTGAGTCAAAGGCACCTTGTGGGTATCCCAGGTAGAGCCTCTAGGGGGTGCAGTCCTAATCCTCCAGGTTAACGCTTTGAAAAGGAGCTGACTCTGGTCCGAGGAGGAGATAAGAGAAGATGAGGGAAGGCAGGAAGAGCTAGGGGGCTTCTGAGGGAGCACACTTGTAAGACATAAACACCAGTCAAGCCAGGGAAACTCAACAGCCAAGGAAGGGGGCTTCATCACTCCCCTGCTAATGCCCCCAAAGCCACAGGACTCCCTGCAGGGGTTGGCAGTTCTGCCGTGTGCTCAGACCACCACTGCATTAGAGAGATGAGGCTTCAATTGTCTTTTCATAGAACCAGCCTCTGTCATAAGTCCTGCCTTCCCCGGGGCTTTCATCCCAGGCAGGCCAAGCCCCGAGGAGGAGAAAATCCCCGGGGACAGCCTCAGTGTTCCAGGACCCAGTGCCACTGAACGGTTAACTCCTTTCCGTGGCAGAGAGAGAAATAGCTCTCCAAGAAAGCAACACATGGGAGTTATAATAGGGCATCCATTTTCAGAAAATAACTCCTTCCGAATCAATTACCTATTCACTTTTCCAGTCCATTTAGCATTTAAACTTTCGCTTAGAGACAGAGTGAGAATTTCAGTAAACAGCCAAACCATTTCGGATTGCTTAGGGTCTGGGCCCAGGGACTGACAGAGTGCACCTGCTGTGTTCACTGACAGCAGTCTCCAGGTAAACATGAAGCTACCAAGGGCTCCGTCCCCTCCCTGCCGTATAAACAACAGACAGCTATGATCCAGGGGAGCCCAAGGGCACCCTGCACTGCAAAGGGTGCTCAGTTTTGTTCCGGTATCCTCAGACCTCCCTTTTGGGCAGGTGGGTTTGGTTTGGAAGCAGGCAGGGAGAGCAAGCAGATGGCTCTTCTTCCTCAGCCCGAGTTCCCACATTGCTCTGTTTCTTCCCAGTTTTGATCACTGCAACAGTTTACAGTGTCAGTAGAGCAGGCTTAATGTTTCACCATTCTTAGGAAGTTTGTGTTTTCACAGAGGACAAAACCCCCGTTTGACTTCAACTCAACCCCTGAGATTCTAAGCGAGGATCTGAGCCATCGTCATGCCTCATAGTGGACATCTGGAGCTCCGGAAGTCATCCCCCACACCTGTTCTATCCGGAGAGGTCATGGCAGGCTGGGGCTGTCCCTCACTTTGATCCATCCTGCTAAGCCAGTAGAAAGAGACGCTAAGACTTGTTATTATTATAACAAGGGCTAAATTGCTAAGACGTTTTCAAGGCCTCTTTCTGTACATTTGGTTCCACATTTCCTCAGCAAATGGTGAAAGCACTTTGAATGCCTTTATTTCAGTAGCTTCTCTGATGTCTCTATGATCTGACTCAACTGGAAGACAGATTAAAATTCCTTTCATCAAAGGGCTGGCAAGATTTGGTTTTGCCCTATTAAAATCAGAGAGACATGGGTGCATGTCACTCTTCATAAATGTGTCTACATCAGGATAACTGTAGCTCATAAGTTAGTACAAACTACATGCAGGATAACTGTAGTTCATAAGTTAGTACAAATGCTGGAGTGAAGCCCACGATTCTCAGGCCTGGAGGAAAAAGTGGGGCCAGTGGAAATCTCCAAGGCAGGGACCTTGTCCTGGCCCACTTTTCCTTTCATCACGCGGGACACCCTCGGCAATTGTAAAGCGCTCCACCTGTGCTGAGCAGAGGTGGGTGACTTTCCTGCAAGGGGCACATTAAATACCCCTGAGAGCCAAAGAGCATCGAATGAACGGTCACTTACTCACAAACGGTAGGGAAGGACAGACCCACGAAGGCACTGGAGAGATATTCTGTGTACATTTCATTTGAGACTCCTTCCAAGTAGTATTTCTGCCAAGTGTCTTCCTCAATCTAAGGGAAAGGAACACAAGAGGAGAGTTTAATACATTATATGACCGTGGGCTGTAAAAGGGAAGCTTGAGTTATACCCTCTTGCAAACAACTAAGTGCACTGATTAGATGATGACGACCTTCTTCAGCAAACAGGAACACAATCACGACACCTGCATGAAGCTTTTAATGACCCTATAGGCACAGACTTAAAGTGCACCCCCTCTAAAGCATCACTTCTGTTTTAGCCTGTGTTATTTCTAAGAGTGCGGAGACATGGGCACTAACCCACAATACTGGTGGGCAAGTAAACTGATACATTTTGGAGAGCAATTTTGCCACTGTTATCAAAATTTGCAAAAGTATTAATATATACTCATTCACATAACAATTACATGTTAAGTATTCATAGGAAACAAACAAGTGCACAAACGAACAAAGATATGTACAAGAACATTCTTTCTATTCATGAAAGATTGGGAATAACCATAAATAGTGCACTTATACAATGGAATACTGAGAAGCAACTGGGAATTATGATGAAAATGTATATCATATAGAAATTATGTAAAAAGGCATATTACAAAATAGTGTGTATTGTCAGATCCCATATTTTTAAAAAAAATCTGATAGTTATCTGAATGTTTGTAAAGCCACAAAAAAATCTAGAAAGCCTTATACCAAAACACTAACAGTTGCTATCTCTGAGTGACAAAATACTTTTTCTTTATAGATTTCTGTATTATCTGTAGGCTTTTACAATGAGCATGAATAGAATACAATGGAACAATATATTTCTATTTTGGGAAAAAAAAAGTAAATTTTTCTGATCCCATCGGGAATATTGCAAAAAGCAAAATGTAGTTTCAAAGAGGTCTTTCCCCAAATTTTATTAAAATACGTGTGTTTTCTAATTAATCACACTGAGCTGGTTTTCCCAACAGCCCTCTTCATGGCAGGCATTTCGGGAAGGATTTCACATTGGAATCAATCTTTGGAAATTAGTGAGTTACAAGAAGAATGCTGAACCCCTCCAGAAGCTTAGGGATCTCACAGTCGTCCCTGAGCGAAGGAAGGCAAGCTTGGGTGTCCTTGGGAGTCCTTAAGCTTTGGCACCCCAGGTCTCACTCCCAGTGTAGGCCTGGGTAAGAGGAAGATGAGAAGAAGCTGCCCAGCTAATAGGAAGTGGCTCTTTACAATTTCTTGTGCTGATCTTGTATTAAAAGGCATCTTGCCTGTGGCTTATCAGTTACCTGGGAGAAAAGCAACCCTTGGATTCTAAGGCATCATGGAAACAGTGGGCAAGGGCACACCTACCATCTACTTGTGACACTCCAACATACGAAAGCCAGAAAAAAATTAGAAATAAATGGAATGTTCCCTGCCTCTATGCTATTTGTCTGCTCTGTGCTCGGTCTGGGTGATTAGATTATGTGGGTTAAACTCATTAGTTTGAGCTGCTTCCAGGCAACTCCCACAGGTTAGACATTAGCTATGCAGTGCTGCTAGGTATGAGCTGTTTGTCTCCAAATTGGTCTTCCCAAGAGTGGGGTCTTTAAAAAAAAAAAAAAGTCACTCAACCATTTCTATTGCTAAATGGTATGGTTTTCTAAATTAGCTGCAATATGTTTAGCTAAGCATGAACTTTTTAATTTCTCCAAATCATGAGATCTTAACAGTTTTTTTCAAAGAGAAAATATGCTTGACTTATAAAGCAAAGGTCACTAATTAATTCTAACTAATTGGAAGAAAGCCTAGTCTGCATTAGTAAAAATTTTAAAATACAAAATATTTTAGGAAAAATATCAGTATAATTTGTTTTCTGATAAATAGGATACTATATGACGTATTGCTAATTATAAATCCATATAGTAGAGCTTTATGGGCAAATAGTATTCCTGAAGTAAAAGAATTCAGCCTAGGTCGGGCGCGGTGGCTCACGCTTGTAATCCTAGCACTCTGGGAAGCCAAGGCGGGCGGATTGTTTGAGATCAGGAGTTCGAAACCAGCCTGAGCAAGAGCGAGACCCTGTTTCTACTAAAAATAGAAAGAAATTGGCCAAACAACTAAAAATAGAAAAAATTAGCCAGGTATGGTGGCGTGTGCCTGTAGTCCCAGCTACCTGGGAGGCTGAGGCAGGAGGATTGCTTGAGCCCAGAAGTTTGAGGTTGCTGTGAGCTAGGCTGACGCCATGGAACTCTAGTCCAGGCAACAGGGTGAGAATCTGCCTCAAAAAAAAAAAAAAAAAAAAAAAAAAGAATTCAGCCTATTCCTTTAGCAGAAATGTTTCTTTTATAATGTTATTGTTTATGTTCTAATTAAAGAATTACAACTTATTTTAAAAAATAATGAAAATATGAACCTTTATCTTAATTATTATTGATTGTTGGTGATATTCTTCATTAATATGGTTTTTTTTAGTTATGGTCAGTATTTTCATGCCTCTATATCCTAATGGAGTTTCTCTTTAGACGAAATTTTACTGTAAGAGAATCACTAAACATTTTAAATAAGAAGAGATTCCTTATAGGATAACAATATTATTCATGTTTCTTTTCAATTTAGCAAAACTTGTTTCACTGATTCATCCATTCAGCAAACATTTATTGAACATATTCTTTATCTTAGACTTGCTCTTGTTGCTGATTAAATCTTATTTAAAACTAGTATCTACTTTCCCATATTTTTCTCTTTGCCAGAAAAAGCACAAGATATATCTGGCTATGATATATCTTGACCAGATATATCTGACTTTTATTGATTTTTCCACATCTCTTTTCCTACAAGTTTGCCTTTATGGCTTATCTGAAATGCTTAAGGATAATTGGGAAGTGTTTGGAACATGCTAAAAGGCAAAATGCCTCTTCCACCTCTGTATGGAGATTCTCAGGTGGCATCTACGTACTACATGTAGTAGCACTGGATCAACTGGCATCAGCTGTATACATGCCAACAAGTTTAACTCCATCGTCATGACCCTTTGTTTAAGATGTCCACATCTTTAACACTATTTTCGTATGGATAGTCAACACGTTTTTGAGGTTTCTGACAAAGGCATTCCACAAAACAGAGTATAAAATTGCTAATTGAATTACATTATCCTCTTTTCAAAATATATAGGTAGTTGGTGGGAATGTAAAATGGTGCAGCCACTGTGGAAAACAGTGTGGTGGTTCTTCAAAAAAATAAAACCTGAATTACCATAGGATCAGCAGTTCCACTCCTAGGTATATAATCAAAAGAATTTGAAGCGGGGTCTCAAAGAGATGTTTGTACACCCAGGCTCATAAGAGGTGGCAGTGCCCTGTGTCCCTAGATAGACGAATGGATAAACAGAATGTGCCCCATACATACGATGGAAAATTATTCAGCTTTAACAAAGAAAGAAATGCTGACACATGCCACAAAATGGATGAACCTTGAAAGCATTTTGCTAAGTGAAATAACCCAATTGCAAAACACCAAATATTTTATGATTCCATTTATATATGATACCTAGAGTAGTCAAATTCACAGACGCAAAAGTGGAATGGTGGTTGGCAGGAGTTTGGGCGAGAGGGAATGGGGAGTCATTGTTAACTGGAACAGTGTGTCAGTTCTGCAAGATAAAAAGAGTTCTGGAGATGGTGGTGATGGTTGTACAACCATGTGAATGTACTTAATACCACTGAACTATACACTTAAAAATGGGTAAGCTGGTAAATTTTATGTTATGTGTATTTTACTACATTTAAGTATTTTTTAAAAATCCACATGCATACGAACAGAAGAATCAGTAATTATAATTAATAGTGAGGCCCTTCAATTCTTAAGGGCAAAAATGACAAGTCATGCAAGATCAAGGACAGGAATAGGTCAATCACATCAGAAGAGTCAGGAGTGAGAACCCAACCCAGCATGAGGACACTGCAGTGTATCACAAACTCAGGCAACAGCACTTCAATCTTCACACCTATATAAGCGTTTAAATTATCACCTTCTATCAAGGTTTACCTTTCTAAGTCTCGAGCATGATATCTTTGACTTACTTTGAAAAAGCAAAAACAAAAATGCTTCCTTTTACAATGCATTCTTAGGATAGGAAAAATCATGTAAAATATGTTGAATTTAAAATTTTATGTTTAACACCAAGAAAATGAGAGTGAACAAAGAAATCTGAACAGGGTTAAGGGAGTTAAAGGGAGTTATTGTCATTATGATTCTCCTTTTACAGATGATAAACTGAGGCACAGAAGGTTAAGTAATCTATGGAAGGTCACAAAACCAATACGTGGTACAAGATTCAGAGTTTGCACTCTTAACTACCCACCACAATACCTCTTGCTAGAGACAGTGGGACAGATGTCTAAGGAAGTTGTGGCGCTAGGATTTGGGGGAGGTGTGGGAGGAAGGATTTTCTGTATACAAGTACCTAAGAGGAAAGTATCAGAAAAGAAGCTCACTAAGAATTCAAAGGCCCAAATCCTGCAGCCCACGACTTTGTGAGAGGTTGGTGAGATGTAATATTGACTTGGAGTCCAGCTGAAAGGGTCATTCAGGCCTCCTCTCAAAGCACAAAAGCATCATTTCTATTATATAAAATGGAAATTACATGATCATCTTTCCAAAATATACATGTAGTTGGTGGGACTGTAAAATGGTGCAGCCACTGTGCAAAACAGCATGGTGGTTCTTCAAAAAATAAAAATTGAATTACCATATGATCAGCAATTCCCTGCCTACGACTTCTTTCCCAAAATAGTACACGCCGTTCCCCACATTTGTGTTGTCGATGTATTTTTGACTGCACTGTGAAGACACACTTCCCAGCAGGAAAATGAAAGAAGGGGACCAAAATGACTTAGGGAAAGGTGCCAAAATTAATGTGCCAGCCATTCAGCAATCATTCAAAGGCAAAACATTTCCTGAGGCAGCAGTTTATCCTTTGGCTGCAACATCCAACCCCAGCTGTTTCAGAAGAGCACCCAGTGAAGATGAGCAGGAGATGTTCTTAGGGTCCTTACTCATCAGATACACGCAGAATCGTCAGTGAGAAAAGAGAATGGAGCCATTGGACTAGCTTGTCTATCGTGGTCTTCCTTACCTACTCTTCATTATCTAATTTTTTAACCAGCCTAGTTTAGCCTCCCAAGAAAATGGTCTTACACCAATCCGTGCGCAGACAGCTCCACCATCAAATGTGCCTTCCAACTGGAAACATCGGCCTTGGCTTCACACAAGTCACACCTCCTTAATCCCAGGTTGTGCCTGTGTTACTAATGGTGGGTTGGTAATGATGCCTTTTATTTTTTATGCTTGCTCTGATTAGAGTGAAACTGTGTTTCTCTAATGCTAACAGCCCTGTGAATGTGAAAAATTCAACTCTCCTGGCTGGGGGATGTTACAGCCACTGTGATTTCTGTTCCCCGTAAAGAATCTGAATAACTGTGCTGATTATGGCCAAGTAATTTTGTAAAAGTCCACCCCTACTTCTGGAATCATGTAAATAATTTTCAAAGATTATCATATACCAATCCTTATTTAATTGAAAACAAGCACACTGTTTTAATCCAAACATGTTATATTATGCACATCAAAAATAAAAGAACTAAAAGGAAGTTATAAAAACCAATGACCATTATGTTAATAGCTGTAATAAGAAGAGATGAGTCATAACATATACACACTAACACTGCCCAAAATGGGTAGCAGCTTGTATTAGCAACTATTTGTTATCTTTACTATTTTTTAAGAATCTATCTGAATTCTCAGTAAGTATTCTTCGTCTAAAGGATGTACAGCTTTAAATCATAGAAGTGCTTAATAAGAATTAACTAGCCACATCTGAATGAATATTTGCACACAAAAATTATGCAATACATTGTCACTGTCCTTTATAATGTGACAGTCTAAAACAGAATGCAGTGACATGAACTGACCTATGTATCTTCAATCCCATAAAAACGTATTTATTTTGACAAAAAGAGACAGTATCCACAGAATGTGTCCCTTGACTACAATAAAAAACCACGAAAACAGAATTTATGGACTCTAAGCTTATGAGAGTGTGGGCTGCTTACTAAAATGAGTCATTTGAACCCATTCCTCAACAGCATGTTCTGTCACTAGAAAAAGTTCGATTGACTGTTGCATCTTCAAATTTCTTGGTGGGAAGAACAATGTCAAGGTGTTCAGAAGACTTCACCATTGGACTTCTCAGATTACCTCCTCCTTCATTTCCCTCTGAGTTCCAATGTCAACCAATTTGCCCCAGTTTTTATCAAGGGCATGTCCTCCTTCTCCACCCCTTCTTAGCCTCAACATTCTTCAGTATAATTACAAATCTAAAAACAACTCACAGAATTAAACAATGAAACGTTTGAGTCTTGTTAGTTGAGGCTGGAATGGTGCCAGCACAGAGACTTTCTCCCTGCACAGCTTTCTGGGGTGCAGCAAACTGGTGATAAAGTTGAAGCCAAAGGAAGGAAGCAGAGGAGAATGGTGATTTGCACCTTTTCAGAATGTATTTCCTCTCTGTGCCAAATTGCATCTCAACGCCATACTTCTTGGACGTGGACTCAGGTCGGCTGCCGTTCCGAGAAGTATTGGATTGCAGGAACTCCAGAACAATTTGGCATCCCGCAATTATGGCTTATTTCAGATTGCATTTTCCAGGACAAAAGGATCTCAGATTTTTCCAAAGGCTTCAGGACAATGTCAATTAAAACAAATTATTTGGGATTTGATGGAATGCCAGATAACTGGTTGCTTCAGCACTGAATGAATAAACAACTCCAAAGATTAATTTTGAGGTGGACTTGAGCCAAATCTCTTACTCCCAGACAAGTGGGCTGCAGACTATCAAATGGAATTTCTTCCATCAGGCATTATAAAAAAAAACATCAGCCCACATGAGGCATTCAGAGGGAGACGAACAGACCACAGCATATGCAATAGCACTAGAATACATGGCTTCTTCCCCACTATATTACCCCAGCCCAGCTTATTTCTGGAGAGACAAAAAGTGCCAGGTACACTGAAGGTAAAGGAATGCTTAACAGCAGGAGCAATATGAGAACTTTTAAAAAGAATCATTATTTAGAAATTATTTAAGAAAATGTTATCTATGTGGTAGGAAACTGGTACTTTTTTCAACACACAGAAGGATTTTTTACCCTCTCCTCATTTTTCTCTCCAATGTAGAAAAGGCATTTATGCTTAAGAAATGTCAGACCTTTTGAAAGATTGGCCTATTCACTATCTGTCCAAATAGAAATTTGATTTTGCAATCTTGCTACTAGTAAAGAACCTCTTCACTTGCTTTGCAAATAATACAGTTCTTAAAATACCACCCAAAATTATTCTAATCTGAGTAGAATGAGCAGGAAGCACATGTTCTCAGGCAGACACCTGGCAAGCCATCCTTACGACAGTTCGGCTTGGCATGCAGGATTTTCTAGGGCAGCCCATCTCACCCCATCTGAGTTGAGGAACCAGGGTTTTGCTTTTCTTTAAATATTCATTCTCTTGGAAAATCTAATAAAAATTAATTACAAAAAAAAAGAAATGAAAAGACATGACACGCCAAGTACAAGTCCACCATTTTTATCATTTAAATATATAAAAATATAAAAATAATAAATATAAAAATAATCCGTCAAATTTTTTAAAAAGTTTCTAAGCACTTATTCTCATTTTCTGCCCTTGTCTCATCACAGAGGAGTATCCAACAGTTCACAGCACTCATCCATGGACCCTGGACTGTACTTGGAGTTGGGCTGGGCTACAACATGGCACCACTCTGTCTTGTAAACATACTTCCCCCAATTTCCCCTAAGTTTCAGAAGGGTAGAATTATTCTCAACTAAGATTTCACAAAGCAAGCTTGACAGAACTTACTACCAGGTATCATCTGGAACCAAAAAGAATGGGCAGGGGATTCTGTGGTTTGCCCCATTAGAATGCAGGTAATTTTGAAGGCACGAATTTTGATCTGAATCTCCAGTGCATAGAACAGTGTATGGTATATTGTAATAACTCAATAATATATTGTTGAATGAATGAAATAAATGTGGGAAGCAGTGGATTTAACAAGGCCAAACTGGGTTTTTAAATCTTATTTTATTATTTTATTTTGCTTTATTTTTAGTGTGATGCTCCTTAGAGCATTTATCATATAAATATGAATTGTAAGTCTCCAATGGGGAAACGTGATACTTAGTCACAGCATCCTTTTTTCCAAGGAGCAGCTCATGGAGATGGGAAATACTGATCTAAAATCTCCCTCTCCCTGATTTCCCACTCTGGAATCTTTGTTTTCCTTGACCCTTCTGTCAGACATATGTCTCTTTATAGTCATTTTCATTTGTCAAAATCTAACCCTTCCTGTAAAGTGCAAACAATGTGCTACTTTATCAGTGAGGCTTTAACTGATTTTCATAATTTGCTGTTCTCCACCCTGCCTTAATGATAACTAACTGTGTCCACCTCTCAGGAGGCCATGAGGGCTAAATGAGCTCATCAGTCTAGGATGCTTAGAATAGTACCTGGAATGCAGTAAGCACTCAGTATATGGTAGTTGGCATTTGCTACCATCATAGCATTTGATCCTTCGGACATCTGATGATAAGTATGATGAAGTGCATTGCCATTATTAGACCGTAAGCTCCTTAAGGGAAAGGCTGTCTTACTCAACAGCACAGTACCTTGCAAATAAGAGGTGCTCAATTAATATTTGCTGAGTTGAACTAAGCAAGATAAAACTAGAGAAAGAGACACAAAGAAAGAAGCACAATTTTTCCAGGCACCTAATGAGAAATAAGCATGGATAACTTCATAGCATTTAGCGCTGGGGCATGAAATAAACCAAATTCTGCTTCTGAATGCTGAAAAAATTCTACAATCTTAGGATCTAAAAAGGAGTAGGTATAATTTGGTCATTTTAAAACTTCCCAGAAAACTTCTTACTATGAGCAATATTTTCTGGGAAATGTTTCATTACGGAACATCCTGGGTTTCTCAGCAAGTGCCTTATGGTTTTCTAAATTCTAAATCCAATGACTAGGAGACTTAAATTTGGAAGAAGGAATTCTCAAGAATGGTGTATCACCGCCACGCTCGTTGGGTGGAGTTCTTCCTACTAGCTAGTAGCTCCTTTTCCCATGTCTCATGTCTCTTCTGTCTTTTTCAGGGGACTCAACCCTCTTTGTCTGCACTTTTTGGATTCCAACGTCAATTCAAACAACGATTCAACAGGAAATAGACTGAGCCTGGTGAAGGGTATGTTTAGCAATTTTATTATTCCTAGATTCCAAAACTGAGGCCAAAACAACTGTTGATCTTTTTTCTTTCTAACTGGGAAAAGAGGAAAGGGGTTAGAAAGATCATTTGAATCAACAGAGGAATTACAAAAAGGATACAAAAAACTAAAGAGTTGCTTATGCCTTTGGACAATTTTCAGTATTTTAGACAGTTTGGTGAGAATCCCACCACATCCACTGCTGTTAATAAATGACAACTTCTCACCACTGGGTGCATCTGAGGGCCTCGTTAGTAAAAGTCCTCTGAGAGTCCGAGTCCAGCTCTTTCCAAACCTTTATGTGCATGTGCATCACCCAAGGGTCTTGATAAAGTGCAGTTTCTGATGCCATAGTCCTGGGGTGGGGTCTAAGACCCTGCACTTCTAACAAGCTCCCAGACAATGATTCCTGTTTGGACATCATGCTTTGAGCTTGGACTAGCAAGGAGCTGTACCCACAGACAGTGAAGAACAGAGAACAAGCATTCTTCGTTACACCTTTGAGGACCAGAGGTTAAGGAAAATCAATGACACGCTAAAGGACCCGAGTTAGAGATGAAGAAGAATGCTTTCCATGAAGTACTGCTAAATATTGGAGCCAGTTACAGGGAAAGCTTGTAGATAACTAAGCACAAGATGGGTATCCAAGTGTTTGGGCTGTTGTGGTAATTAGTCCAAACAATATTTCAGGTGTCCAGATTTCTCTACTTAGTCTTTCTCCATTGATCCAGTGACCCCGATAATAGCTTAAACTCCATTTGAGTGAGAAGTGTGTAGTTATAGAAGCAATGACATGACTATGTTTAATTCAATTAAAAATAAAGTTTCAGAAAATGGCCCTGATTTGCATCCCTAATTTCCATTCAACTTTCCCATTTTAGGACACAGTATTCAGTATGAGGACAAAAATGCTTGCCAACCCAGTCCCGTTTTAGTGACAGCAGATTCTGGATACTTATGTCTCCTATCGCTGTACAATATGGCCTAATAAAGTCAAGCCAAAGAGACTAGATTTCATTTCAGAGCAAAGGGTTCGGTCATAAACTTCTGCTTTCTGGCTGAACAGAGCCATTCCAGCCGCAAGCATAAATTCTGCTAGTTTTAGGTATCAGAGTGATTGCGAAGCCAAATGGGTTATTTGTGAGCCAGGTATCAAAGGCAGAAGCACCCGCTTTATTGTGTACTCATTGTTATCTGGACAATCTCTTGCCAGTTAGAGAATATTTTCATAGGAAGTTAGAAGTGACTTCAGAAATTCCCCTCTGTGGTTTCCTAGAGTGGATTTTAGGTCTCATCAAAAAGACATTTGGTTCAGAGATTGCAAGTGGGCAGCCTATAAATTGCTGAGGTATTTAGCTAGCCTTAGCAGTTTCCTTTTAAGGAGAGAACCATGATCCTGAGTGCTCGCTGAGTACGTTAGCAGGGTAGGAAAGTACCCAAGTGTGTGCAGCCTCTGGGTTCAAATCCCAGCCTTGTCATGTGCCCCTGAGCCAAGGTGCATTGCTTCTCCAAGCCTGAATTCCTTCACCTGCAAAATTAGAGGAAGAGAATACCTACTTCCTAGGAAGGCAGCTGAAGTGAGGTCATATAAAGTGTTTAGCATAGTGCCTGGCCAATAGCTAACATTTATGGGGTGTTCTCTATGTGTTGGGTGCTCATGTGGTTTAATCACACTAAAATAAGGCATTTATTGAGTGTGTATCTTATAGATGTTCCGTAAATATCAACTGTCATTATAAGTAGTGAGTGATAGGGATGATGATGATGATGATGATGGTGATGATGAAGATATCCACTGTTCAGACAAAGGAACTAAGTCAATTAGGCTCTGGTTCTGTGATTCATGGCTTCCTATTGCTTAGCTGCTCCTAGAAAAGGCTAGAACATCACTGATCATCAAATGGTCCTCTGGATTAAGAAGAAACACTAAGCAGTTTGCGTTTGTCCCCAAACGACAGGATTATTCTCTGGAGGCTCTCCCTACTCCCATAGACTTTTCTAACGGCCAGCAAGTTAACCCCAAATAGATATGATGGTAAGAAAGAAGTTAAGTATTTGTAGGACATGATGCTCTCCCAAAATAAGAGATGGGTCATGTGTGGGCAGCACTGTTAAGCTGATGCAGGGTGACCCAGCCTGGCCTTCAGCAAGGAGCCATGAGCCAACAAGACCCTGATGGCCTGGATGAATTAGCTCCTCCTGGTTCCTCGACTTGATGCTTCCCCACGTCCCACAATGTGTACCCTCTGCACTCTATTTCTGTTTCTCATCCTCCTTCCTGTCAAATGGCTTTGCTCCTGCCTTCCAGGCTCACCTCCCAGACTGATTAGGAACTGGTATCTGGCGGATCCTTGGTCCACAGGATGTGCATGCTAATAAACTGGTGCTTGTTCAAAATATTATTTTTAAAAATATTTGTTCAGCTGGCATTTGGAGGAGAGGCTGAGCACTAGGTGGGGTGGTCAGAGAGAGGAGTGGTCCCTGGTCAGAGCTCTCAGCCTCCACTGCCCCCCCGTAATTCAATTCTGGCCCCAATTTCTCATACTCCCTTCAGCAAAAGAAAAGCTTTGAAGTCAAGTGGACCCCTGCTTTTTAGAAAGCAAGTTAGAAAATACCTGGTGTTACTTGAACATGCCTCTTGGGAGGAGACATCTTTCCCACTCCAAACAGCTTACTAAAGTATTCCTTTTAACGTCAAACTTTATGCCTCTTGAGAAGAGTTCAGGAGGCACATTTTTCTACTTCTTTTTGCATTTCTAGGAAGGTTTTAGCATTCACTATAGTTCAGTATCCCAGAAAACAGCCAGGCTGGGCTTTAACCTGAAGTTGGGATAAGAGGAGAGAGAGAGGACTTGTGATGATCCTATTTGGACAGGGAAGGGTCTCTCTGGCTCCATGCTCACTTGTCCCATGAGTAAGTTCAAGTTGGTAATACATTTCAATCCACCAAGCACACCTGGGAGGTTGCTGCTCTCTCTGAGTTCTCTACAGATAACTCATTCCAGCACGCAGCTGTTCTCCTTCTAGTTACTGCCACTATAGGGCTCTCCCCAGGCAAAGCTGCACTTGCTGGATGGGCTGTTATTAACATACGGGAAAGGACAGTCAGCAAATCCTTACTCATTGCAGAGGCCTAAGAACAGCCAGACAGATGCACCTAATTCTCACCTATCCATGCAGATAAAATCATCTAGCCTTGGGGTGGAGGAGGGGGGGTGCCAGAAAGGCTGGCAGAGTTAGAGAAACCGGTGTTATTTAGTCTGATGAACAATGCTGCTGCTCTAGAAAATGCATTCAGTCAGAAAATCCTGCTGACTCTGTAGCTCACCACAAAGAGCTCCGGGGACCTGCTCCAACATCAGTCATTTATAAAAATGTTGGCAACACGGAATTGTAAGCACCGTAGGTAGGGATGCCTGTATGCCACCCTGGAGGATGGTTTTATATCAGGCTCATGCTTCTATCTTCTCCTATCAGTGACCCAATCCTAACCCAGTCCCAAGTTTCATCACAAAGAGAAATCCAAACAGTGCCTACTACCCGCTCCTAAGAAGGAAGAAGGAGAGAATTTATAAGCCAAGAGTTAGGTACTTTTGTACGCTGGTAATCTTTCCAACAATCCCTTAAGCTCTTTCATTGTTTACGGCAGATAAATATGAAGCTCAGAGAGGTGGAGTGTCTTGCCCAAGGTCTCACAGGAAATCAAGTCTTAAATCAGTCTCACAATCCTCACCCCACCCCCCGCTCCCCCTGACCCACAACTCCCCTCACACCTCACGAGGGAGGGCAAACGGGAGTGAAGGCTGCAGAAGCAAATTTGGACAATACCATGGCTCATGGGTGTATACAAATAGGGAAACACCAACTGACATCTTTGGATGGTCAAATTTAATCCCAATTAGACTGGGATACCTAATTCCAATTCTGAAAGAGGCACTAAATATTCCTCTTTAACCAAGTCTTTCCTTACTAGTCAATTCAAGGAAAAGAAAAAATACTCAACCACTGAAGGAAATGTCCTTCTCATTGCCAAATTTTAGCTAGAATGACAGCAATAGAAATTCCTTAAGAAATGATATCTATTTTGTCACAGTCTAGAAAAAGGGGAAACTGATCAAATCCATCATTCTAAAAAGCAATGCCATAAATATGGAGGCTAGGAATAAACACAGACTTCCGAAGGCAGACTGACAGCAAAAAGCTTTTGCTCACCAAGATCAGTGGGCACAGAGATGTATGTCCCTTCTCAGCAGGCAGAGATGCCCTATCTGCTGACAGGGTATGGGAGAAGGAGAGGAAGCGACATCTCTCACTCATATTCATCAATTAGTTCTATCCACTGCCTATCCCCTAGTGCACACAGAGCACAGCCATCCAGACAGGACACCTGTATGTCTGTGAACTTGAAACCCTAATCAGTAGGACTGCATCACTCTTGTTACCATGAAATATATGTGGCAGTTAATGATAAAAACTACAAAAATGACACCCAGTTGAAAGGTTTTATTGCATGCCATTTTTCAAGATGGCAGATGGCTGCCTAAATTGATCTCAGTGCCATTTCCTGGGTGCCCCAAAGTTTCTCTAAATCAGCCAAATGAGTTTGGATTTGAAAGAGCCACCTTGCATTGCGCTATGAGGAGATGTGCCAGATGCCACTGCAGTGTGGTGTGCTAAATTATGTTATTCATAGCCTCTGATAAAAAAGGTGAACTACCCCAAACTTGCCCCAAAGAGAATGATCACTGAATATGCTAGAAGGCCCTGATGCTGATGACACTGCCTTAGTGGCAATATTCTCCCTGGCTGTAAAGCACAAACACAGACTACTGCTGCTAAAGAAATATCTGGGTCAGATGGAGTAAGTGCAGGCCACCCTGTCTCTCCCAGTGAACGCAGTTACAGGACCTGGACACCATACATGGAGCCGCTATTTGAGGACTCTGAGAAGTAAACAGTAGAGACAGATTAGGGAAGAAGACTAGAAATGAAGGTACCACCAAATGAACAGTGAGTTCACCATTGTTTTCCTCTGGTATCTTCTGGCCTGACCTCAAGGCAGCCCAAGACCTTGAAGTGATTACCAAGACATGGGCAGAGAAAGCTCTAGGAGAAGCTCTCATCCTGTCTCCGGGAGTAGAAAAGGGAAATCCTAACACCCAGAGAGAATGGAGGAAATCACTTTTTGCTTTTTTCTTTCTTTCTTTCTTTTTAACTCTTCTCTTGTGCCTCGCCCTCAAGCCATGCAGTGGTGGCAGTCGCCACAGTGGCAGTCAAGCCAGACAAAGATTAAAGGAGGTAGGAGAATCATCCTCTCTGGCCAGAGGACCTGAGGTCCCAAGAGAGTGAGGATGAAGCCCTGTTGCTTTTTGTCTCTTTCTGCCCTTCTACCAGTTGGCCCCAGATGCAAACACAGTCACAGAAAGTGTACAGAAGGCAAGGTAATGAAAGCCTCAGTAGCTTTCTGTTAACAGGAGCAAAAAGGAAGACCCCAGGGAATCTGAGAGTACTATAGAGATCACAGAGAAAGAGGACTTGGGGAAATAGCCCCTTACAATTATTTATGAACTCCTGGGCTCACCCTAACTTGTGTACAGATGAAACTGACCCTACACAGCACACATAAACTTTGAGAACTAAACTATGACACAGACCACCACCCAGTCTGAGACTGATGTGGGGCAGATTCAAATAGCACTGCCAATGTTTTGGAAACCCAACCAACATGGGAATCACTACTCACAGAGGCCTGGTAAGAACCTGCAGTCTAAAATCAAGCAGATCAATTACATGCTAAAATAAAATTATCAACATTCTTGTAAGATTTGCACAAGACTCGGAGTTTCATAATAAAAAATTAAAATATCCAAGATATAATAATAAAAAATTACTTGCCATAAGACTAACCAGGGAAAATCTCCACTTGCACAGAAAAAAACAGTCAGCCATCCCTCGATGACACAGGTGTTCGAATAATCTAGTAAGGACCTTAAAGCAATGATTGCCAAATTTTTCTGATAACTAAGAAAGAACACTTTCGTAAAAAATTCAAAGGCAGAAAGCATTATTTAAAAAAATAAAAACAAAAACAAAAATCAAATTGAAATTATAGAATTGGAAAATACAATAAATTATTGTGTGAGAATTTTAATAGTTACATGTAGGTGACAGAGAAAAGAGCCAAAGAATTTGAAGATAGATCAATGTAAATTGTGCAATTTGAACAACAGAGAGGAGAAATATTTTTAAAATTTGCACAGACCCTTAGGGTCCTGTGGTCTATTAGAAAAAGATTCAGCATTTGTGTCATAGGAATCCCAGAGAAAAGCAGAAAGAGTATGGTGCAGAAAAAGTAATTCAAGAAATAATAAATGAAAACTTACCAAATTCTACTAGAGAAAAACCTAGAGGTTGAAGAACTCCAACAGGATAAACCCAAAAGACTGACACCTAGACAACCGTGTAATCAAACAACAGAAAACTAAAGACAAAGAGAAAATCTTGAAAACAACCAAAGAAAAATGATTCATCTTGTGTACGTTAATAACAATTCAAATGACTACAGATTTCTCATCAGAACAAATAAAGGCAAGAAGAAAGAGGAACAACATGTCTAAAGTACTGAAAGAAAAAAACTGTAAACTCAAAATTCTATATCTGCCAAAAATGTTCTTCAGGAATGAAAGTGAAGAAAGACATTCTCGGATGAAAAAAAATAGTACTTGTTGCTAGAAGACTGCTCTAAAGGAATTGCTGAGGGAAATTGTACAAACAAAACAGAAATGATGTCAAAAGGAAAGTTGGAACTTCAGGAACAAAGAGAAAACAACAAAAACAGCAAATATTAAAATAATATAAAAGACTATACCTACTGTGAGTTTTTTAAATTATATTAGATGGATAAAACCAAAAATTCTAACGGTGTTGATGGAGTTTGCAATGTATCTAGGTATAATACATAACACAACTACCACATTAAATGGAGAGGGTAAAGGAACCTATAGGTTGGTAAGGCTTCTGCATTTCACTTGAAGAGGTAAATCACTGAATATAAGTAGACTTGAAAAGTTAAGTATTTATATTATGATCCCAAGAGCAACCAATTAAAAAAATTATATAAAGAAATATAATAGGAAACACTATAAACAAAATGAAATTCTAAAAATGTTCAAAATAACCCAAAGGAAGAAAAGAAAGAGGAGAACTAAAACAGAGGAAATAACAGAAAACAAATAAAATATTAGGCCTAAATCCAAACATATCAATTATAACATTACAGATAAATGGTCTAACACAACCAATTAAGAAAGAGAGATTCACAGAATGATTTTTTTAAAAATGACCCAACTATAAACTGTCTACAAGAGAATCACTTAAAATTTAAAGATATAATAAAATAAAAAGAAAAAAAAATTTAAAGATGTAGTTTCGTTCAAACAAAAAGGAATGGAAAAAGATATACTTTTTTCCATGACAACAGTAATCAAAAAGAAAGCTTAGGTGGCTATATTAAATCAGATAAAGTATATTTCAGAACAAAGAAAATTACCAAGGATATAGAGACAATCTGTAATGATAAAAAGGTTAATTCACCAAGAAAACACAACAATCTAAATGTACATGCACTTAACAGAGTTTCAAAATACACAAAGCGGAACCTTACAGAACTAAAATAGACAAATCCACAATTGTAATAGGAGACTTCAGTATTTCTCTCATAGTAAGACGTAGAACTA
This sequence comes from Avahi laniger, assembly GCA_963575035.1. NCBI lineage: Eukaryota > Metazoa > Chordata > Mammalia > Primates > Indriidae > Avahi > Avahi laniger. The sequence goes on from CAUYSK010111044.1 coordinate 26,456, forward strand.
GCAGACAGAAAATCAGCCAGGGTATAGAAGAACTGAACAACATCATTAACCAACTGGCTCTAATTGACATTTATAGAACATTTTACCCAACAACAGAGAAAAGAAAATACATTCTTTTTAAGCTCACCTGGAACATTCACCAAGATAGATCACATTCTGGGCCATAAAATGCACCTTAACAAATTTAAAAGAACTGAAATCATGCCTAGTATGTTCTTAACCATAATGGAATCAGACTAGAAATCTATAATAGAAAGATAAGAAGAATATCTCTAAATACTTGGAAATTAAGCAACATATTTCTGAATAAACCATGGATCAAAGAAGTCTCAAGTGAAATTAGGAAATATTTTTAACTGAACAAAAATGAAAATACCACACATCAAAATTTGTGGAATGCAGCTAAAGCAGTGCTTACAGGAAATATTAATACAACGCATGAAATGCTTACATCAAAAAAGAAAAGTCTCAAATCCATAATCTAAACTTCACGTAAAGAAGAAACTAGAAAAGAGGAGCAAATAAACCTAAAGAAAGGAGAAAGAACCCAGAAAAATAAAGAAAATAATAAAGCCAAAGCTGATTCTTTAAAAAGATCAGCAAAATTTATATCTGGTAAGAGCAATGGATAAAAAGAGAGAGATGACACAAATTATAAAATCAGAAATGAAAACCATGTCACTACTGACCCTGTTCACATTAAAAGGACAATAATGGAATATTGAACTCTACCTCCATAAATTGATCAAGTCAGATAAATCAGAGTAATTCTTCAAAAACTTTGAACTGTCACAAATCACCCAAAATTAAATAGATAACCTGAATAGTCCTATAGCCACTGAAGAAACAGGATTTGTATTTAAAACATTCAGGAAAAGAAAAGAAATCTGGGCCCAAATGGTTTCACTGGTGAATTCTATTAAAGATTTAAAGAAAAAAATACTAGCAATTCTACAAATCTCTTCCAGAAAACAGAAGGAAGGGAAAGATTCATTTGTAAAACTCATTTATAAAACTCACTTTATAAAGCCGACACCGTGTGACACTAAAATCAAAGACAGTATGAGAAATCTACAGACCAATACCTCCCAACAAACATAAATACACATGTAAAACTCTTCATAAAAATTCTAGCAAATCAAATCCACCAACATATTAAAAAAAAAGAGTAATCACACGATAATCAAGTAGAGTTTATCCCAGGAATGCATGATGGCTGGATCAATATGCTAAAATCAATCAATATAATCTACCATGTTGACAGTCTAAAGAAAAACAATATGATCCTATCAATGCATGCAGGAAAACCATTTGGCAAAATTCAACACCCATTCATGATTTTTAAAAAACTCTCATAGAGTGGGGCAAGATGGATGAATAGAAACGTCCCTCCTCTGCGTGAACACCAAATTCAACAACTATCCACACAAGTAAGCACCTTCAGAAGAACCAAAAGTCAGGGCCGCCCTGGCACAGGGAACACAGCACAGGGCAGAATCCCGCTGGTGCCCACAGAGGGAGCATTTAGACCAGCCCAGCCAGGGCTAAATCCTCCACCCCAAGCCCAAGTTCCGTGTAGCCCCACCACTGGCTGACTGACAAAAAGCAGCCTGGGGCCTGGACTAAATTCACAAGGCAGTTGGGCCACAGAGGTTGCAGTCCTTGAGCAATTCTTGTGGCTGTGCTGGCTGGGAGCCAGAGGACTTGGGGTGCACATGACCCAGTGAGATACCAGCAGTGGTGGTCAGGCCAGTGCCTGTGTCACCCTCCCCCAACTCCAGGCAGTGTGGCTCAGGGAGAGTCTTCTTTCACGTGGGGAAAAGGAAAGGGAAGAGTTCGGAGGACTTTGTTTTGAAATTTGGGTACCAGCTCAGCCACAGTAAAATGAAGTACCAAGCAGACTCCTGAAGGCGCCGATTCTAGGCATTAGTTCCCAGAGGGCATTTCTGGACTCAACCTAAGCAAGAAGGAAACATGCTACCCTGAAGGGAAGTCCTGGTAGGATTTTACTACCTGCTGACTAAAAGAGCCCTTGGGCTTTGAATAAACATCAGAAGTGGTTAAGCAACAGTCACCACAGGCTTTGGGTGAGCCTGGGCTGGCTTTAGGTGTGACCTGGAGCTGGTAGCCACAAGGGAGTGCATCACTCCTCCTCCAACTCCAGCAGCCCAGCACAGAGAATGAGGGAAGAGAGTGGGAGACTTTGCCTGGTAATCCAGGGACTTCTCCAGGACCTTACCCAAGTCCACCAAGGCGGTACCACCAAGAGTCTGCAAGAGTCACAGCATTACTGGGCTTGCAGCACCCCAAGTAACCAGACTTGGATTACAACACTCAATTCCCTTTGAACATCTGGAAAGGCTTCTCAAGGAGGTCAGGTTCAAACAAGTCCAGACTACAAAGATTAAAATAAATACCTAACCTTTGAATACCCAGACATCGACGAACATCCACAAGTATCAAGAAGATCCAGGAAAACATGACCTCACCAAATGAATTCAATAAGGTACCAATGACCAATCCCGGAGTAATGGAGGCAAGATGTGGCCTTTCAGACCAAGAATTCAAAATATCTGTTCTGAAGAACCTCGATGAACTTTAAGACAACACAGAGAAGGAATTCAGAAGCCTATCGGAGAAATGTAACAAAGAGATTGAAATAATGAAAAAATGAAGCAAGCAGAAATTCTGGAGATTAAGAATTCAATTAACAAACTGAGAAATGCGTCAGAGTCTCTCAGCAGCAGAATTGACCAAGCAGAAGAAAGAATTAGTGAGCTCGCAGACAGGCTGTTTGAAAATACACAGTCAGATGAGAAAAAAGAATTAAAAAGAATGAATCATGGCTACAAGATCTAGAACATAGCCTTGTAAGGGCAAATTTAAGAGTTATTGGCCTTAAAGAGGAGGTAGAAAGAGAGACTTGGGTAGAAAGTTTATTCAAAGAAATAGTAACAGAGAACTTTCCAAACCTAGAGAAAGATATCAATATTCGGGTACAACAACACCGAGCAGATTTAACACAAACAAGAATACCTCAAGGCATTTAATAATCAAGTTCCCAAAGGTCACAGATAAAGAAAAGGTCCTCAAGGAAGCAAGAAAAAAGAAAAAAAAAGTAACATATAAAGGAGCCCTGGCACGTCTGGCAGCAGACTTCTCAGTGGGAACCTTACAGGCCAGGAGAGAGAGGCATGACATCTTCAAAGTAGTGAAGGAAAAAAACCTTAACCCTAGAATATTATGTCCTGCACAAATATCCTTCAAACATGAAGGAAAAATAAAGACTTTCCCAGATAAACAAAACCTGAGGGATTTCATCAACACCAGACCTGTCCTACAAGAAATGCTAAAAGGAGCTCTTCAATCTGAAAGAAAAGGATGTTAATGAACAGTAAGAAATCATCTGAAGGTATACAACTCACTGGTATCAGTCAGTACACAAACACAGAATATTTTATTGCTGTAATTGCAATGTATAAGCCACTCAGATATGAAGTAGGATGACTAAAAGTCAAACATGTCAAAAATAACTACAACTCTTTTGAGAGATAGTATAAAAAGACATGGATGGGAAAAAAAAAACTCTCACAAAACTAGAAATAGAAAGGTACTTCCTCAACCTCAAAAGAAGGGCATCTGCAAAACACCTGTAGCTCATGTTATACTTAATGGTGAAAAAAATAAATATTTTTCCTCTAAGACTGGAAACAAAGCAAAGATGTCCACTCTCACTCCTATTCAAAATCCAGCAAGAAGCGCTAGCCAGTGCAATATGGTTGCAGGATACACGGTCAACATAGAAAAATAATGTGCATTTCCACATACCACCAATGAACAATTAGAAACCAAATTTTTTAATAGCTTCAAAAAAGGTAAAATGTATGTATAAATCTAACAAAACATGTACAGAATCTTTATGCTGAAAACTACAAAACACTGGTGAAAGAAATTAAAGATGACCTAAATAAATTAAGAGACCATACTCATGAATTAGAAGATTCAATATAGTAAAGATGTCAGTACTCCTGTAAATTGCTCTATAGGTTTTAAACAATTCCAATCAAAATACCAGCAGGAATTTTTGTAGATATAGATGAGCTGATTTTAAAATTTATATAGAGAGGCAAAGACACTAGAATAGCCAAAGCAATTTTGAAAAAGAATACATTTGGAGGAATCAAACTACCTAATGCCAATTTCAGGCCACAGAAGATTATTCCCAGATCTTGAAACCTGATGGAGTTTGCCTGATTGAATTGTGAAGTTGCTTGGGACTGGTAGGTCCTTTCTTCCTTCCATTTTCTCCCCTTTGGAATGGCAATGTCCATCACTGTGATCCTATGGCTATTCCACCACTGCATTTGGAGAATAGGGTATTTGTTTTCCAGTTTCACAGATCCACAGATGGAGAAGAATTTTGTCCCAGCATGGGTCACACGCAGAGTCTCACTCATAACTGATTAGATGATGACATTTGGGACTTCTGAGTTGGTGATCTTTAGATGAGATTTTGGACTTGAACTGTGTTGCAGGGTTGAAACTTCTGGGGATGTTGGGATGGGAGTGAATGTATTCTGCATGTGGGATGAATGCGGATCTTTGAGGGCCAGAGGACAGGCTATGGCAGGCTGAATAATGGCTCCCAAAGATATCCACATCCCGATCCCTGTGAATGTTACCTTATATGAGAAAAGAGACTTTGTAGATGTGATTAAGGGTCTTGAGAGAGGGAGATGATCCTGAATTATCTGAGTGGGCCCTAAATGTAACTGCAAGAATCTTTATAAAAGAGAGGCAGAGAGAGATTTGACTAAAGAAGAAACAGATGACATGACAATGGAAGCAAAAGGCTGGAGTGATGTGATGCTGGGGCCATGGCCTCCGGAAGCTAGAAATGCAAAGAAACGGTCCGACTCTAGAGCCTCCAGAAGGAGCCAGCCCCGCCAACACCTTGGCTGCAACTGCAGTGAAACTGAGTTTCAGACTTCTGGCCTCCAGAACAGGAAGAGAAAAGACGTGTATTGTTTCAAACAACTAGGTTTGTGGTAATTTTCTTACAGCAGCCACAGAAAATTAACACATATTATTTTATTTTGCTGGGTAGATACCTAGGAGTGCTATTTCTGGATCATATGGTAACTCCATATTTAACATTTTGAGAAAAACCCTAAACATTTCAGATTTAAAACTTTTCCCCAAGAAAGCCAGTGTTAAGAAAATGAAAAGACAAGCTACAGATGAGGAGAAAATATTTACGAATCCCATATCCAATAAGCTATCCAGAATTTATAAGGAACTCTTAAACAGTAAAAAAAACACAATTCCATTAAAATGGGCCAAACACTTCACCAGAAAGGATATACAGATGGCAAATGAACACACAAAAAGATGTTCAACATCCATAGCTATTGGGGAAACACATGTTAAAACCACAGTGAGATACTGCTACCCACCTAACTAGACTGGTTAAAATAAAAATAACTGACAATACCAAGTGCTGACAAGGATGCAGACCAACAGGAACTCACACATTGCTGCAGGGATGGACAAATGTTTTCCTTCTGGAAAACACTTAAGCAGTGTCTTTTAAAATTAAATATAAACTTATCCTATAATCCAGAAATCCTGCTTCTAGATATTTACCCTAGAAAAATTAATATTTATATCCACACAGACTTCTACATGAATGTTTATATCAGTTTCATTCATGACAGCCCCAAACTGGAAGCATCCTAAATGCTGTCCAACAGATGAATGGATTAACAAACTGTGGCACCTCCATAAGATGCCACACTTTCACCAACAGAAAGGAATGCGGTATTGATACGTGCAACAACCTGGACAGGTCTCAGGGAATGATGATGAATGAAAAAAAGCCAATCTCAAAGGGTTGCATACTGCATGATGCCATTTACATGACAGACTCAAAAAGGCAAAACTATAGTGACAGAGAACAGATCAGTGGTTGCCAGGGCCTGGGGATGTTGGGAGGGTGTGACTGCAAACTGAAAATATGAGGGAATTTGGGGGGTTTCAAAACTACCCTGTATCTGGATTGTGGTGGTGGTTGCATGACTCTACATATATGTGTTAAAAATGCATAAAGTTGTACACACACGCACATACACCAATCTTACTTTCTGTTAATTTAAAAAATAAAATTAATAAAAGAGAATATCTAGAAAACAGCAATTATTTCTGAATCTTAGTGGAACCAGATACCTTTAACATTTTTCTATAATGGAAAACGGCCAATGAGAAATACTACATAAATGCAACTGGATTTCTCCACTAATAACCTTGAGGACTTATCAGTTGAAAGCTCCACTGCCTCCACCCACGTTGTAAGTTACTTGAATACTTTTATCATGATCAGAAGGAGCTTGCAAAGATTAGGGTTAGTTATACTTTTTCTCCTAGAAATTTTTCTTTCTTCCTCTTGTTAGCACCATTTGAGTCTTCTAGATCTCACTCTTTACTGACACCTTCCCCTTATTGGAAGTCTACCACACTGCACTCTGATCCTTTCGTTCCTTTTATTTGGATGGTTGAGACTAAGCTTTTTAATTTTCTTATATCTCCCTCAACAAATAAGTCACCATCTGCCCTCCTTCCTCAGTTGTATCACTTGACTTAGCAACAGATCCTCCCACTACAAGGCATTACGGTCTATGCAAGACAGCACTGCCTGTGTCTTTTTCAGATTAAGCCATCGCAGAAGGAATGGGGCAGACACATGTACTTCCTACCTTTGAAAAATATCTTAATTTTCATATCACATAGTTTTGCCTGGTTGAGGGGAAACCTAGGATACTATTAATATTTTTACAAACAATGCAAAATGGTTTCTATCCTTAGACGCTACTGACTTGAACATAAAACTAAGCAGCGTTTATATTTGAGACACTTCTCTAGGAGAAGCAATGTGTAATGGTGGGGAAAGCTCTGAGCAGAGAACCAATGATCTAGTGGAGTTCTGGCCCTAGCTCTACCATTTTCCAATCAGCTGTGCAGCCATAAGTAAGGCATCCTTTGATTTCTCCCTCCCCAAAAGCTAGAGAAATAGGTCCTATTTCTTCCTGCTCTACAGTTGAGGAAGGGTCAGAGATACTGGCTACTTTGCATTTGAAATGTTTTCCATGTGATTTGCAACAAAATGCTTGTGTTATCTGGTCAAATAAAAAATAATTTACGTAAAAACGTACATTTTGTAAACTGCAAAGCGCTATGCAAACCGAGAGTACTACTATAATTTCAAAGTTCTTGACAACACACCCATGGTATCATATCCATGGTAGTTTCTTGTTTCGTATCTCCTAGATGTGTACAATAGTTGCTTCGAAGTCCCAAATTCCTCATCACTGTTCTGGACATAGATTCACACTTAGTATCACTTTAGAGCAGTGATAACCAATAGACTTAAGGGAATCTGAGATTTGATTCCTTATGGTTTTATATGGCATTTTGAGATTTTTACTTAATCACTGATAGTGGATGGTACACAAAAATCCCAAGTTAAAAAGTTGGAAGAGGGGGAGGCAGGGTGGACTCAGGCTGTGGACGCCCAGGCATACTTAGGAATGCATGCAATTCATTAAAGGTCAGTAATATCTAAAAGATCCCAGTTTGATGTTTGACCAGAGGTTCAAGAAAAATGGCCCTTATTGTCACATTGGTGACAACATGCTGCCAGGCGATAAGAGCCAGGGTGAGTGTCAGCTTCTACTGGGTTTTCACGTTATGTTCTGACCCTTCCGGCTGCTGGGGGCTCCATGCGCACTGGGCCCAGGGCTCCGGGTGCGTGTGATGCAGTCTCCCTGCGCTGCCTTTCCCTTTGTTCAGTCCCTGCCAAAAGCCAAATAAAAGAATCCATATGTGATTACAGCTATAAAACCAAAAGGAAAATATTAGACCAAAATATAACATTTTGGGGTTTCTAAGTTTGTTTTACCTTTAATGCTAGGCAGACAGTTTACACAAATCATTTTGCTGCAAAGTAAAGAATAATGAGTTAAATGTGTTCTCTGTCACCATCAATCGTGTCCGTTAGCCTTGGATGGACCGAACATATAAGACACATGAAATGACTTTCTGATCATGTTAGGGGGGAGGGAGTGAGAAGGGGAGAAGATGAGGAGAGGAGGTTCAATTTATTTTATTTTATTCAGAAGTTCCATTGACATTTTCTGGCAATCTTCTAACATGCTGTACGGGCTTCTCTTTGCTAATAATGTTTGCCTTGAGAATTTGTAAAGGTCTGAGAACTCTTTAATTCAATGTTCTAGAAATTACCAGGGCCATAGGGGAATGGAATCCCTGTTAATAGCTCATGGATTACTTCTCTCTTTATTGGAAATAGTTTTCACGGAAGTTGCGCTACTTTCAGGCGGGTGTTGGGGATCTTGGGCTGACTGAGTGGCACTGGGGGAGGCAGCCTCTGATCTAAGGAGAAAAGGGGAGGCACAATGATGTCGACCCAAATGGGATACTGAGGCTTAGCAAATTCATTTCAGTTCATGGGTGTTTATTTTGATTTGTGAATTTAAACAACACACTGACGGGATTTTCTGGCAGTCAAAATGGTTTACAACCAAATCTAACCAGCCTCCATGCAATCCTCGCCAAGGATTACAAAGCTTTCATTTCAAGTTTCTGCATGGAGTCAAAGCTCTTTCATTTGGCAAGGGAACCACATACAGTAGCAAAGGAAGAAGTTTTCAGCACCAAAATCACACCAAATTGTAAGGCCTTGGTGGTCCTGGCTCCACCCAGCTGGCTGCAATGCAGGCTGGCCAGGCTAGGCTAAGGCCAGCTGATGCCTTCGGTTACTCAACAGGTATCTACTGCTATGAGCCAGGTGCCCTGTAGGCACTGAGGATCCTACAAATAGCCCTGGGCTATTTTGCCTGACACTATCTCAGGCAAAAAAGGCAATAAACAGAAAACAGTGCCATGGAGAAACAAAAAGCCAGGAGATTAGATAAGGGTGTGGATGTTTGGGGTATGGAGTGGAGGGTGGGGCAAATTTCTACAGTGCAATTCTGATATTTTTTTCCGCATGGATACTTTATCCCTGCCACGAAGCCGAGGAGAACATCTGCTGCATCCTTCCCAGAGAATAAAGTGGGACATCTACTCTCTCTAGAGATCGTCAGAAGCCCCAGAAAACTTTTATGAGCTTAGTCGCTATCTTCTTGATTTTCCTGTATTTGCCAGGGAAGCTGATGACTCACAAAGTGTCCCTTTGCAAGAGACATACCATATTCATAGAGCGGAGAGCTCAATATTGTGGAGATGTCAATTCTCCCCAAGAAAATCCAGAAATAGACCCAATCACACACTGTCACCTGACATTAATAAAAAAACCACAGGGGGTTTCTGGTAATGTACTGTTACTGATAATGTACTGTTTCTTAATCTGGGTCCTGGTTACATGGGAGTTTTGAGTTTGTAAATATGTAACAAGCTGTACATTTATTATATGCACACTTTAATATTTGCATATTATACTTTCATTAAAAGTTTGTTTTTAATCCCTTTTAAAATGCAATTCCAAAATGAGGAAGAACTCACTTCCTCTAAAATTAATATTAAGCAAAGACAAGAAGGGATGGACAGAGGGAAGTCAAGTAGATGTTCAGGGGAAGAACATACCAGCCAGAGGGAACAGCTCGTAAAAATCCCTAGACCACCGCAAGGGGGTGTGGCTGATGCAAGGAGCCCGAGAACACTTAGGATTTAGGCCAGCAAGGTCACAGAACGGAACCAACTGCTTAGCACCAGCAGGCCATCATCGTAAGGACTTCATTCTGGTGAGATGGGTCGCCATGGAGGGACTTACACAGAGACATGAAAGGATCTCATTCATGCTTGAGAAGCATTGTTCTGGGTGCTCTACTGAGGCTACTTTGGAGGGAGGGGTAAGGCAGAGCAGACAGACCAGTCAGCAGGCTGCTGTCACACTCCAGGAGAGAGATGCAGTAGTTTGCCATCACACAATGGTAACAATGCAGGTGGCACGAAGTGCTCCCATTCTGGGAATATTCTGAAAGCTGAGCCAAGAAGATTTCATGCTGAATTGAATGTGGTGTTTGAGGGTCCTCCCACCTCAAAAAAGGAGTCAAGGATGACTCCAAAGTTTTTGGTTTGACCTACGGGAAGGGTGGCATTGCCAATAGTAAAGTGGGAAAACAGGATTAGGGACAAAGAGCAGGAATTTGATCGTGGATACGTTAAGTCTGAGAGAAGATGGGACGCTCAAATGGAGACGCTCAGCGGCAGTGGCGCAGATGGTGCTGGGTTCAGGGGAGAGATTCTGGACGGAGATACAAATTTAGGAGTCATCGGTGTATGTAAAAGCCATGAGAATAGTTGAGATTACCCAGGAGATTACTACAGTTGTACTGGGGACTGCCCTCCACTGATGAGAACATGAGTCTACTGTCGTGATGCCATCAGTGGTCAGGGCGCCACTGCCCATGGGTAGTGGAGTAAGCAACAGCTTGCAGCTTACTATGTAATTTCCACCACGTGGGCTCACTGTGCCAGGAAAACTCTCCAGTCTGCTACCAGTAGCATTCCCTCTGAAAGTAGAAGACACCTTGGTCCCAGTCTTGTCAGGTGCAGCCTGGCTCCACGCCAGAGATCTTGTCCGCCCCGTCCTCCCACGCAGGGTTGAGCTCTGCTCTGGGTATGCCTCCCTCAACCTAGTCTGTAGAGCTTACGACACCAGACAGCGAGAATTGCTTGCTGTGACAATTAATGTTTTCTGTTGACTTGACTAGGTCATGAGGTGCCCAGATACTTGGCTAAACACTATTCTGGGTGTGTTTGTAAGGCTCTTTCTGCATGAAATTAACATTTGATTTAGTAGACTGAGTAACACAGTTGCCTCCCAGTGTGGGTGGGCCTCATCTAACCCACTGGAGGCCTGAATAAAACAAAAAGGAGGAATAAGGGAGAATTTGCTCTCTCTACCTGATGGTCTGGTCTTGAGCTAAGACATCAGTCTCCTCCTGCCTTTGGATCTGGACTGAAACTGGACAACATCGACTCTTCTGGTTCTCAGGGCTTCAGACTCGGACAGAGATGATACCACCCACTCTCCCGGGTCTCCAGTTTGCAGAGCTTGGGACTTCTCAGCCTGCATAACCACGTGGGCCAATTCCTTATAATCAACATCTCTCTCTCTTGTGTGTGCTCATTCTCTCTCTCTCTCTCTCTCTCTCTCTCTCTCTCAACAATACACACAGACACAGAGTCAGTTGTTTCTCTAGAAAACCTAATACTTTCTCCCAGAAGCACCCACATAAGCCACCCCAGCCCTTCATATCCACTTAGCTTAGATTCCAATTAGTTTCATCCCCTAAATGCAGCAGTGAATAATGTCAATCCCTTCTTGGGAGCCTAGTTCATTCCTTATCCTAGCTCAGCCCAAGGCTAACTCGCCATCTGCTTTGACACAGTGGTCTCTACACTTGCAGCGCTGGCCAGAGAGGAAGGTAAACAAGACCCACAGGATGGAGCAGTGCAAACACGTGCCCACACATCCAAGTCAGCACAGAACTTCTAGAGCTTCTCAGGACCTCCTCACCATAAGGATGCTGGTGTGGGTAGCACACTGCCTAGACTATGGTAGGTGTTCAGGGAATCTCTACTAGATAGTTTACATAAAATGAACTACAGAAAGCTAAGATTTATGCTAAGATGATGGCATTTGCTAAGGTTTTCTTTTATCATTTATCATATTTCCTCATAGTATACACAAGAATGAACATGGAACCAGTTTGCTTGAGTTTGAACACCTGAGTTTGTCAATTTCAAGCTGTACATCCTCATGCAGGTTGTTGAACTTCCCTTAACCTGTAGTATCTGCCACCATAAAGTGAGGATAATAACAGTGCTAAGTTTGAGTAGGGTAATTGTGAGAATTAAATGTGATAATGCTTACAAAGCACTTAGTATAGCATTTAGCACACAGGAATCAGTATATTTTAGCTATTATTAAAATTTCTTGCTTTATATTCTAGCTCCTACACCAGATTTATTTTATACATGTGTATGTACAAACACATATATACACACAAATATAATCCAAACTAAAGGTATTAAAATGATTTCCCTGGCTACAATTAGCGTGAGGACCATACTATGTATTACTTAAAGTTTGTCTTAATAAAGTCACAGCAGTAATAAACAAATACTTCGTGTGTCCGGCCACATGTACTTCAGCCAAGATACAATCTGAGTAGCATGGTCTGATTTCCCTGGCACTTCCTCATGCAGAAATAGAAAATGTGATAGACAAGGCTGTGTTGTGATTGATATTAAGGAATATTTCACCCACAAATTTCAAATCTTGTGGACTAATGGGGAAAAAAAAGAAATACCTCTTATATTTTTTCTACTCTCATAACTGATTTATTCAACAAAGAAATAATTATGGACTGCATACTATGTTCCAGTCTGCGTGTGTGTGTGTAAAATGATAGATTAGCAGAGTTAAAATAGTTGGCAATTCTGAAAACCATGTAAATGTGCTAAACTGGAAATCTCAATGTAGACTGAAAAACAATTTTAAGAGTTAATCTCCTTCTAAACACACACACACACAATTTGTCATGTCCTAGGATGGCTAATTCTGATGAGAATAATATTAATAGCACAATTCATAAAGATGGCAGCTCAAGTCCCAGTTAGAAACCCCATACGCTGAAGACAAAGTTAAGTATACACAGTAAGGCTCAAAAACAAAGACAAAATCAAAACCAATGGATTTTAAATGACATCCAAGCGAAGAAGGCAAGTAGAGAGCAAGCGTGGCCACTTATGCAGGGATGAGGCGATGGCAGACAGGCTACACGAGTTTACTGTGTTGGTCTTTTCAGAACACATCAGGAAGAGTCTCAGTGTCACTGGAACCTGACGGGCGGTGGAAGGAGATCAGATGGTAGAAAATGAACAGGATGTTCTGGGCCTGGCTGATAATGTAGATGTAGATACGTCGCAGGCACCAGAACAAACGCAGAACGTTCATTGCACAAAATGCTTAACCTGTCCCTTAGCAACAGCTGCTGAGCTGGAGGACCCTGGGCTGCCAAGCTGAGCCTCTTTCCTGAAGGTACCGGATATGAGGTTAGCATGGATTTTTTAAATCCCAACACATCAGAAGCTGTAGAGGGCATGCCTCGAAGTTTAAATTAAACACAAATAGCCAGGAAAAAAAGTCTTTAACAGTAATTAGAAAACTTAAAGAATTCATTCCTCCTAAAGATGTGGGCTAAAAAAATACAAATAGATTCCCCAAAAGTTTAGATCAATTCAGAGATAACAGACCCTAATGGGAGTTAGGTTTTTAGGGGTGATGACTTGGGGCTACTTAGGGTTAGCATCTTTGAGAGTGGCACCAGTGGGGGATAAATAAGTGCTCCCCCATATTTCCTGGTACCTCTAGGCTGAGCCTCTTTGTAATTCCTATATGCCAGGGGTCTCTCTCTCTCTTTGGACAAGCTCCATCACCCTCATTTTCAGTTTTGGCTCTTTGGTCTCATGCATAATAAAAAGCCCAGTGGATAGTCACGGTGCTTCTTCCTGTGACATACTGTCACTGTTCCAGTCTTGTTTCTCTTTCTTCTGCTCTGAGCGGGGGTTCTGCAGATCCAGGGCAAGGGAGAAGGTGAGCTAACCGCCTTACCTTTGGCTTCCAGAAATGCTAAGTGTTCCCAAAGGATCAAGTGTCGCCAAAGCCTCATCCCTTCTCCCTGTGTCCTAATAGGCCTGCCTGTCCCCATGGAAATGCTGGTGAATTCTCCGCCATAGCATATGGGGGGTCACTGGGGAAGGAAGTGACTTCTGTAAACAATAATGCATTTACAGTTTTCCTTCTCCACCTGCCCCACACCAAGAAAAATAAGTGAGGGCTTTGTGATCCCCCGAATGAGAGACAATTTATAAAACATGCCAAGGAGAGTATCACTGTGGTGTTGGCCAGGACCTAAAAGACACAGGATCTGGGATCTGGAGGTAAGTACAGAGACATGACAATATAGAATGGGGAGCACATGAGTAAGGCTGTTCCTGTTTTAAATGAAAAAAATATTTGAAGGGAAGCCTTGTTATTTCCAGGTCACCCACCTTAGCGAATTCCAACACAAAGACCACCTCAGTGTCAAAAGGCCATATTCGGAGTTACTTTCAAACACGAGGGAGGTGGCCCTGGACAGAAATAATGCAATAACACAGCCCCCAACAACGGACATGTGTTTTCAGTTACAGCAGGGCCAGGCCCAGCCTCTCCTACAGGCTCTTCCTAAATAGGCACTTGGCAGTGGGATTAGCTGAGCCGGAGGGGAGGCCCCGGGCTTCAGAGGCAAGGCCCTGAGGGAGGCTGGGCAGTTCTCCCTGCCGGTAGTAACGGTGACAGACAGCTCCTGTTACCATGTAGGCACCACAAAGTCACGACACGTGCATGTCCAGTGGCCCCATCTGTGGTGGGGCCCTGCCAAGATCCTGTCACCCTAACATGAGGAAGCAGAGCCCAGCTCCTCAGACCACGTTCCTGGTCCTGCCGGCCGTCCCCTGCTGGAAGAAAACCCCCGGAGCGTGGTTGAGAGAGCCAGAGTTCTCTTGTGACAGCCCTTTAACCTGGGTCTGGGCTCCTCGCGTTGAGGAGAGAAGTCCTGGGAGACACTGGGCTACATCTGGCTGCAGGGGCTCGTTTCTGAACAGTCACACAGACCTCCCGCCACCCCAGTTCCATCCACGCAGACAAGAACAGCCTGGACTAAAGGAGACACTTAAAGGAAGGCAATGTCCTTATTTGTAAGTTGGGTCTGAGCTCCGAGTTCTGTTGAGCCGAGGCCTCTGGGCACATAATGAATAAAGTAGAAGGACTTTTAAAATCAAGGTATCCCTAGTTATGGATATTGCTAATGTGATGGAAGGACCCTAGTTATGGATATTGCTAATGTGATGGAAGGACCTCCAAAACAATTTGTTCTTTTACATAGAGCAATGTTAACTATCAACTGGTTAAATAATGCCAGTTAGGTGGGTACAATGGGTAAAGACCTAGAAAAACACCTGCTCTGATAACACTTAGAGTTGCCCAGGGTGACCACGCCCACACCCACGTCCTCACCCAGTCCTCTTACTTATTTCCTCAACTCCCCCGAGGAGCCTGCTGGCCATGGGTACGGCAGCCATGGCAGCAAAAGGCAGGAGGTCTCACACCTTTGATCTCAGGTCTCTGCCCCCTCTGTGGGATCTCGGGGTGACTCACTAATTTCTCACCTCAACCACTACTAATTCTGCTTGTTGTATAACAGGAAGGAGAATACAAGCCCTGATCTGGGGCTAACTGCCACCCATAGCAAATCAGAAACACTGGCTTGCCCCTTTGACTGCCTAGCTAAGAACAGTCCAAGGACGAGGACTAGAGTTTCTGTCTTCCCCTGCTCTAGAAGCCATCTTGGGTAGTGGCCTCTCTGTGCAAGGCCAACAACAAACTCCTGACCCGGCCCTGCCTGAGTTGGTCTGGCAGGTAGTGCCACTTTGGGGACTTCAGAGTGGCTGCCCAGTCAGCTCTGCGGGGTGCCGGCCGACGAGGAGATGAACACATCCAGACGGCCTGTCTCTCGGTGCAAACGGCACTGCTGCTGGGGACTCAGTTCCTTGTTTCCCTCCCCATTCAAACAACCACGGCATGTCAGCCCTGCTGGCCTCCTTGATTGTGCAGAAATAAATAAATGAATTATGTTGTTGGGGTTTGGGCTTCGGCACAAACACATGGTCTGCATTTATCCACACAGTGAGAGGTCCACCAGCCACTTGATATAAAAGAGCAAAATGATAATTCTTTTCTTTAGGCGCTCTGGTGCCATATGGAATGTATATAAATCATATTTTTGTTTTAACAGCGGAGGCTTTGTTGATAGATAAACATGTGGTTTATCTAAAAAAAGAGAGGATTGTGCTTTGAACAATCATTTAATGGCCATGGATGTGCCAAATAAAAATAAAAACATAATTTTGAAAGAAGCTGGCCTCGTGCCCAAATCCGTAACAAGGAATTTCTCCTTAACCAAAGTGGTTAAAGCCCGTCGATCTGTTTTGAGTTTAAGCTATGCTCTCTACTCAACCCCACGACAAACAGAATCCCGGGCTAACGTGCTCTAATAAGACGAGACGTTACCTTTATGAATGACCTCATGGAGAAGAGGTTGGCCAGCATGGTGGAGAGGCCTTGAGCCAGGCAGCTCTGGGCGATGAAGCCCAACTTAAGCTCCGCGAGGCAGATTGCATCATCGCCCTCTTTCCAATTCCAGCTCGGGATGTTTAGCAGATGGGCCTGTGGAAACAAAAACAGGTATGAGACCTTGGTCTGTTAAACGTTCAATTGTTTAAAATCTCTTCTGGGAAATGCAGCATTGCCCAACCACTTGGGGTCATCCAGACTCATCTTTTCTTTCTCTCTTCACCTGGGTCTGACGTCTGGGGTTTTATTCAACTCTTCTGTTCATCAGACTTCAGTCTCTCTAGAATGTTGCTTCTGTACCTACCAAGTCCAAGTCCTCCCCTTGGGGTTGTGATTTAACCAAATAGAGCCCAGAGGGAATGTCCTCTTGTGACAGGCACATCAGCCCATGTCACTGGGATGTCTGGCTAGGTTGCTCATAAATTGGCTCCTCCAACAGTCCGTAAGACTGCCACGTGCCTGCGTGTTGGGGATTTCTTTTTTACCTGCCTTCCCAGTACTCCAGATCAGGGATGCTCATACTTGAGAAGGCATCAGAATCACCTGTAGAGTTTGCAGAAACAGATTGCTGGCCCCTCAAGTTTCTCACTCAGTAGATCCGGGGTGACTCTAGAGAATTTGCATTTCTAACATGTTGGAGGTGATGCTGATGATGTGATCTGGGGGCCACACTTTGAGAACCACTGCCCTACATCATCAGGTAAATCACAGTGCAGACACTTATGATCTCTTGCTCACAGACTATTCAACAGTCAGGACCCAGAGGCATGCTCACCCAAGTGGCATGAAGCAAAGAGTCATAGGTAATACGTTGAATGAAAGAGTCGAAATTCAAAAAGTTCTCTGGAGTTGGAAAAATCAGCAAAAGACCAAACTGAAAAGATTTACAAGGCCTTAATGTCAAGTATAGCATTTAGATTTAAAAAAAAAACAAACTATATAAATTCAAAATGAGAATACCTAACTTGGCAGCAGACAGGACAGGAGGGAAGAAAACAAAACGCACAAAGCAAAATTTAAGAGTGTGGGTAAGTAAAGCCTCAAATTTTAGGCCAGCCGTGTGACACATTACAGAGAAAGCCAATATCTGCTTGTTAGCAATGGCCTCCAGATGAAGGGAACTGAACATTTCATTCCGTCATGAACTGGTCAGACTAGTTCCAGAGTCCTTGCTCCAGTTTTAAGTCAGATTTACAGAGGGGAAATGATTGATTGAATACCTTCCAGAGAAAAGTGACAAAGACAAGAAGAGGTGAGCATCTGGAAAAGATCTTTTGAGAAACAGTTAAGAGAGCCAGCCATGATTGGCCTGGAAAAGGGTCACGTCCTCATGGAGACAGGATGGTTCCATCTGAATACCTCTGCCGCTGCCTCAGCCAAGGCTAGGTTTGTCCGGCTTTGCTCCAGAGCCAGAATCAGAACTGACTGGTTTATGTTATAAGAAAGCAGTTTTTTCATTTGTTTTATGAAGGAACTTCCTAATAATGTAATTTGTCTGCTAAATGGAGAAGATTACCTTGAAAAATAAAAGGTCGTTGTCCCTAAGACTCAGTAAGTATTTCCCCAAGTCCCTGGAGAAAGAACTCTTGTTTTGCATGGAAGGTTGGATCAGAGAGCCCTTCAAAGGTCCTGCTAATGCCAAGATTCTATGACCCTAAAATGATTATTTCCCTGCACGTATCAGCAAACACGAAGAGCACCAAAGGAGGCTTTCCTTTGCTTTCAGAACAATGTATGATGGTTGAACTAGAAGGATGGAACACTCCGTTGTGGAAACAAAGAACAAATCCAAGGGCTCCAGGCTCTGCTTTAGGAAACACCACTCTTGTGAAATTCCTTCTTGCGAAATCCACTTTTGTGACGATCTTGTGCACCCTCGGCCAGCAGTAGTTACTTCTGGGAGAGATGACTGTATTCTCCCTGAGGAGAATGTGGTTCAAATTGTCCCCTGTGGGGGCCACGGCAGATGGGAATTTCCCACGTCTTATACTCGATTCCAACCACTGGCCTGCACTGTGTCCCCTTTCCCTCCCCGCTCTTCCCTGGCTTCAGAAGGTCACTTTTCTCCTTCCCTTCCCTGACATCATAGAGAGCACTTCAGTTTAAGTGTAGAAATACTCATTTGCTGTCACATTATCTGAGAAGAATGAGGAGAAATTAAATCTAATTAATAAACAAATAAATTATTGTGTGTGTGAAAGGAGATTTTTTTTTAGATCCAAGCCATAGAGAGATATCCCATGACCTTCACGGCACCTTCAAACAAGCAAAACCTTTCCAAGAAAGTCCCTCTCGCTCTAAAGCCCAGGTGTTTCGCCCTTGGGTCCCTCATGTCCCCAGCTGGCTTGAGTTCCTTGGGCATATTTGACATGTTATTACACAGGAAAGTCAAGTTGGTTCCCCGTCTCAGGCTTCCGAGGCCTCCCTGTGGCCGTCATATTTTCCTCAATCACGGGGCAGGCAGTGAGGGGACCAACTGGAGGCTGGGAGGGAAATCCGTGTGCATGAAGCAAAGAGAGGAGATTGACCCAGGAACTTAAATTTGTTGTTTCTGGCAACTTCGTCCTATTTCGTTTGAGGGAGTTTGGGTTTAGTGGGTAATGCCAGCTTTACTGCACAGACATCTGGAGGCAAATCCTCTCTAATTTGGAGAGTTTAATGAGCAGATCTAGCAGGACCAGGACTTCCCTCCCTCCGCTTCTGCTACCGGACTACCCCTCATCCCATGGAGAAGGAATGTGACAACAGGCTGTCCTGGGAAACCAAAGGGATGAATTCCAGTCCCAATTCCATCTCTCAGTATATACAACTTGGGGAAGCCACCGCGAGGTACAGAGAAGGGCGTGTGAGAGGAAACTCTTCAACACTACAGCTGGCGTGCAGAGGTTTACAGTGAGAATGCTCAAAGAACTTGCCTCTGCATTGGGCCACTGGGACTTGGCTTCCAGAGACAAAGGCCTCTTTTACTAGAGGCTGCTGGAAAATAAAAAAATCCATTAATAGGTAAATCATCAGGAGTGACACTTTTCCAAGACATCATAAACCACTGTTTCCTTGAAGAGCTTCAAGCCATTTACAGTCAAATCGGAAAATGCCCTGCACCGTCTTTCTTCTGTGTTCAGAGATGGCCAGACTGAAGTATCTCTCTCCGTGAATTCTAGTGGTATCGAAAAGATACACTTTGGCAAGCACCAGCCCTTCTCTAAAGCCTATCTCAGGAAACAGTGCTTGGTTCAATGGGCTGTGGCTCCATGTGAAGTGACGGTGGCAGTCAGCCATTCTGTCTCCTAGCTCGCTGGCTGCTGAGAGACTGTGATTCGAGCCTGGCAGAGTTGTTTCGTCTGTGACAGAGCTTAGACCCCTTGGTCTGAAGTTACCTTGGGATGCTGAAATGCACAGATGGTCCAATGAGAACTGAAAGAGCTAATGGGTGTCAAATCTATTTTAAAACCATAAAATATGACACAAATGTCCATGATTATTATGATGACAAACTCAGGGCCAGTTTTCCATGGAGAGAAAGTAGGCAGCTTTCTGACTTCCCTCCAGGCCTTAGAACATCATCATCATCAGATCACAGAGGACTGGAATTCTTTATCTGTCAAGCCTGGTATCCGAATATGGAATCAACTATCCCTTGGAATATGTTCACAGTGGCATAACTTTAAACACATACCAGGTCCTCTCCTGGAAGTAAGTTTTAATGGATGGAGATCTCTGAGCATCTAGGATGGGTGCAGAGAAAGTGTCAAGAGAAGAAGAAAAATATACTTGAAAGGGTACGGTGGAAGCATCTTAGGAAACAGAGCAAAATTATAGAGCAGAGTGAAGAATGTCCATTTGGAATTCTACAAGGAATGAGATGATAAACCATGATGAGTGGGCTTTCTATTCTTGCTCTAGAAGACAAAAATGAAATGATAGCGAAAAATATCCTGTGTCCACGTCACTCTATCTCTTGTGTCCTTACTAATCTCACAGGGATCTGTAAGTCATTTTGCCTAAGACTGAAACCCAAATAGACCGGAGTGGTTCTAAATAAAATGTGCTTTAAGTAATAATCATGGATCGGTTGATATCTTCCTCATTGTTCCTGAATAATTACAATGCAGAGGTTTTGCCAAAGACATTCATGTTGCATGATCATGTGATTACTGACCAGGGACTGTCTGGATCATAGGCCGGTTGAGCTCCTTTGAGTTTGACAAGAATCACATAGCTGAAATCCTCCTTAATTTCTTGAAGATGCTGCATCAGCACTTATTGGAAGGAGAAAAAAAGGAACTGACATCCCTTTCTAAACATACAACATTAATTTTCCCATTCAATCTGAACTCAGCCAAAAATCTAAACAACAGCTTAAAGTACTCGCACACTAAATGAAATTTCAAATCACAAATGAAAGAAGGAACGCTCATTGCCACAGGAGTTGTCACCAGTCATAGCCTTGCTAATAAAATTCACCACCACCTGCAGAGGCTGCTGTCAAAAACTTCTCCAGCTTGACGCCTGTGTGTTACCAACATCCTCACTCTATCTCTTTGGCATCCTTGGGTTTTTCAGAGACAAACAGGAGAATGCGACTTTGGGTTCCCACCACCAAACCCCCAGGCTGGAGTGCAGCACGTTCGGCAGTGGAGCCACCTGCCGAGGGTCGGGCCATCCTGGGCAGTGGGCAGCAGCTCTGAGCGGTGGGCCAGTCACGACAGCAGGCTCCACTCCACAATGGCCTCTGATAGACCTCCACATGGTAAAACAGGCCAGCACTCGCCAGCAATTAAGAAATAATGGCATGGCGCTGTGGCATTTGGCAGAATGGGGTCTTCTCTGAGTCACCTGACTGCCTATTTTGTAGGGAATATGGCCTATAAGATGGGCCGCACGCTCACTCATAAGCCAGCACGGAGTTATTCCGTTCAGACAGGACACCTGGCTCCAGGTACTAAGCAACCTCCAGTTTCTAAGCTTCATTAAAGAGATAACTGGTACCATAGCAAACAGAGAAAGGTGCCACCTTCCCTCCCCCAAAGCTGTTTTCTTGGAGGTTTACTGACTGGCCTAGTGAAGGAGCATTGCCTTTGAATAAGACTGGACTCTGGTTTACTGAGAAGTAATCACAGGGAAGCAACATAGACTCCGACGTCTGTTTTCTTTCCAGTCATTGCCCCACTGTAAGCTGTAACACTAGGAAAATTCCTTCATGCTTAGTTTCTGGATAGCCAACAATTTTTCCAAATTCAACTCTGCAAAATTCTTATCCTAAATTTGAGAATGTGTTCCACCTTCTCAACCCTTGCAAGTTCACCTGGTCTGAGAGAGAGAAGTTCTATCATTTACCTGGGACACTCCCTACACCTTACTGCAAATTCCCAGAGGACATGTAATACGGCTACTCCTTCACTTATATCCCTCCGGGTGTCAGGTAGAGTGCTAACCACATAGTAGGTGTTCAATAAATATTGACCAAAGAAATGACTGCAGCACATCAAAATGGAAGTTCTTGTAATTTAGGTGCAAATGGGATCTAAGAATACATCAATATTTCTGAACCAAGGGCTTCAATAGATGCTTCTTGAATGAATGAGCTTCCTTCAAGTGAGCAACTGCAAACAAGTCTGGATTAAAGAAATGTGCCAGGGAGATCTTCGTCCACCACGCCTCTCACCCAGCCCTTTGAACTGCAATGGTGTGTGCACGCACGTCGGCACGTGAGCGTGTGTGAGGCTGTGCAGTGAGGGGGAGGAAACTGAACCCCTGCATTGTCTTCAGCCTGGAAGCGGCTCTCCCTGTCCTACCTTGTTGTGATACTGCAGCATCTGCGTGATGATTCGTATCTTCGGATGGTAGTTCTTTATGGAGATGACTCTGAAAAAGAAAGAACCAAAGCTGAGGCAGGGTCTGCCTTACCCATGGAGTCTGACGGAGAGATTCACATGATTATCTCCCAATGGGACACTCGTGGGGCCGGCAGCCAGCGCCGTCCAGAGGGGTGGCAGACACTGGGCCAAGTAAAACCGCGTTTCCACCACCGTATCTCTTGGTAGTGTGAGAAAGAAATCACAAAACACCAAGTCTGTGTCCTGGGCATAAGAAATCTGAGGGTCCCCTGTGATGCCTTGGGGACGGGATGTGCGCCTGTGTGTGCTGGAGGGTGGGGGGCCTGGTGCAGGGCTCACGGGCTATACTGTCTGTTTAGACATCTCGACAGCTAAAGCAAGCTCAAATCCTGTGGCCTCTCGCCGGAGGCTTGCCATCTCCAACACCCCAGGGACCAGCCAAGAAACAATGTGCTCTGAGTCCAATTCTCCAAGTTAACAACTTGAGACAACAATGACAAATCAAACAAGTGGCATGACAAATAGTTCTAACTGTGACACGCACTTGGCCACTCTCACAAAAATGATTTCTAACCAGGGCTGTTAGCATTGGGGCAAGGTCTCAGCCTTCCATAGCTAACAGAGTCTAATGGATGACTTGGATGCTGATTAAAAATGAGTGCCAAGGCCTTGTGGGGGTCACGATCTGGTGGGAAATTGCCCCCCACCTGCCCTCAGGCCATACCCAGTGTTGAACACCACTGGCACCAACCCCCACCCTCACGTGTCTTTCCCAAGTCAACCGCTGTGCTGAAGGGAGGGGCAGGGAGCAGATGAATGGAAACACCTGGGTTCCAGTCGCAGCTATTGTACTAATGAACTAGGTGACCTTCAGGAAATCCCTGGGCTCTCCATTCCTGTTTCCTCATCTGGACACGGGGGCAACAGTACCTGCTTTATTTACTTCACAAGCTTGGTATGAGCAGCAAATGGGAGACCAGATGTGAAAATGCTTTGAATTCATTAAAAGCTCTCTCCACGTGTAAGTTATGGTTTTTGTCATTACCGACTCTGTCACAGGTGACATTGCACATTTCCTTCTGTGACAAGGAAGGCTAAAGAATGGAATTCCACAGAAAGGCCCACCTCCTAAGCCTAATCAGACATGCAATGTGTGTATTACGACCGCCCCCATAAACTTCCCACCAAGCAGAGCTCCCCACTTTGCCCCTTTCTGTGCAAAGATGAAGAGAAGACAGCCAGGGAGCAGCTTTTTCTGCAAAGCTGCAACTTGTGAATTTAGGAAACGGATCATGCAAAAGCCTCTCCAGCACAAATCCACCCTGGGTTTTTGTACTTGAAGGATTTCATTTTATTTTTGAAGAAGTGCTGTGTTGGCCCATACTTATAACTCAGGGCCTTTGAGCCTCTGTCAGCCCTGCCTTGCACTTCATAGCCTCAGCCAGTTTTCTGCATTAGCTCATTTCAAATGGGTCTTTGACATTTTAATTTCGAAAGGGGCAGATTGGTCTCATTAAATTAAAGAGGAAGGAGGATTACACAAATAAGAGAAAGACAGAGCCCATTTTTAACCCTGAACTTCCCATTTCCTCTGTTGCCTGGGCCTCAGTTCTAGTTCTGCTTAACTGTATTTCTCATACCACCTTTGACCAGTAATTTCTATGCCTTGGCATCCGGCCAATCACCCTGGTACCTACATGTCTTCCTGTTAACCCCATCACAGTCAGGGTTTGAATAAAATATTGTAATTAAGAGAAATGCCCATTTCAAAGATACTACTCACTTCCATTATTCACTTTGGAAAAAAAAAAAGAAAAGCCATGTCAGCCCCAAATTTCTCTGTGGGGTAAAAACATTAAGCTTCATCTTCTTTTGGTTTTCCATTTGGAACTCTGAAAACAAATGAAGCCTGGTTCCTTAAGGGCTACACTTTCATCATTTCAAATGACAGAAAAACATGACAAAGGCTAAAAAACCCCACTTACTTCAAAGAAAAGGACAAGTGACACATCCTAAACTGAGGCTAGTGTAGTCGCTGTCCAGCTGTCACTCCCTAGGGACGGGTCCAGGTGTGAAGCCTGTCTCCGCTCCGCCCTCCCTCCGCAGCCTGGCAAACCCCAGAGCTCATAAGAGTTCACGCATCAACTTCCTCAAAACGACTGCACCAAGCCTGTTGCCAAAGAAAAGTGAGGGGAACGAGAAGAGGGTGCCAGATGCTGCCTGCCAGACACACGGACCAGATGCTTTGGGGAGGACTCATTCCTGCAAAGTGCGCTGGAGGAATTGCCCCACCTCACTGATGGGAAAGCTTGTGTCACTTGGGGCCACTGATGAAAAGGAGATGCAAGCATTGTCATGCCACAAAGGCAACTTCCTGACCCTCGACCTCAGGTAAATTCCCAGGACACAGCAAACCAAGCTGCAGCAGAGGAGAAATCTTTGGGCCCCAGGGATGGCTGTTCACAATTAGGCAAGAGTTCCTGGGAACGGGAACCCAGTGGGCTGAAATGTTTTCTCTCAGTTCAGCTCCTCCCCAGAAGGTTCTCTTTGTTGTTTCCCCTCGGCCCTCACAAGGATTCTGCAATTTACACAGGAGAGGAGATGAATTCCAAACGGCCTTTAACTGCCTGCAGCGAAATGTCTTGACTTTTTAGTCATTTCATAGTTGCACGCTGTGACTACGGATGTACGGAAAGGACAAAAACTGAAGAATTTTTCTTCTGAAATGAGAAAAGAACAAGGTGTTGGAGTTGGGGTTGAGATTAGCAGTAGATGGGCCTAACCCTCTGGGCAATGCTTTCCAGAGTGTCCTCCCACCAGAAGATGTTCTGTTAAAAAAAATTGGGGTGGGCCGGAGTTTATAATAAAATAGGTTTGATACATCCTCTCTAATACACCATCTCAGAGATTCATATTAGTATTAAAAGCACTGAAAAGGCTTTCAGTGAAGAACACTATTTAATTTTGGGAAACTGGTTGAAACAAGCTAATTGGGTCATAAACTCCTCTTTGGGTGACACTAATCAGCATTAGTGTCACTAACTCCCTAACAAGGGGTTTCTCAAACTTGGTACTATTGACATTTTGGGCCAGATAATTCTCCGCTGCGGGGACTGTCCTGTGCGCTGCAGGATGCTTAGCGGCATCCCTGGCTTCTACCCGCCAGACGCCAGCAGCACCATCCCCCTAGTCCTGACAACCAAA
Source organism: Avahi laniger (assembly GCA_963575035.1). Classification (NCBI taxonomy): domain Eukaryota; kingdom Metazoa; phylum Chordata; class Mammalia; order Primates; family Indriidae; genus Avahi; species Avahi laniger. The sequence continues at coordinate 51,755 of CAUYSK010111044.1, forward strand.
GCCATCTCCAGACATTGCAAAATGTCCCCTGGGTGGCAAAATCACCCCCAGTTAAGATATCTCAGGTCCACTTCCCCTTAGGAAACACAGTACCTTAATTTAGGCCTGTACCCACGTGAATCTATTTTTCCTTTTCTAGCTCTGTCTCAAGGAATCTCAAGCCTGTGGCCAGCTGTGAGTCCCAGAGCTATGGTCTGGGGACAGTGAGCTTCCTGTTGGCAGCTCCCTGCCCTCCTCGCCCAGTGCAGCCTGGGCTCCCAGGCCCATGCGGGCAGTGACTTGTGGGGTGGCGCAGGAGGCAGAGAAGGTCTCACAGAGGCAGTCTCTGCAGAGGACCCCAAAAGGATATGAGTGGGCCACAGGGTGCCAAGCCCTGGGCCTTCCCCAGCCCCCAGAGTTACCTCATAATGTTGGAGGCATCTTCAGCGTCTGGGTCGGCGCAGTACTTGTTGGCAAGGATTAGGCACGCATCTGCTGACTCTATCTAAGACACCAAAAGGAAAAATCACAGAACACAAACGCATAAATAGCCACGCTCGACTGCAGTCTCTCTCTGTTGACAGCTCTTGGAGAACCTGGTGCTTTGCAAGGAAAGGAGAAAAAAACAAGCTCGAGAGATTGCAGTTTTTGTCAAAAGTGTAGGTTGCAAGTCCTTGTTATGGTATAAACATTTCATCTTGTTGCTGTTGGAGGGTACAACACGTACCTTGGTAATTATACTTTTCCTTTGGCATAGTCGCTTACATGTAGGATTTCCAGATTTCTTTAAATAACAATTAATTAAGCCTTTCAGTCCCCTCCCCACCTCCTCTCTCAACCGCCTGCACCACCCTCCTAAATCCTCCAGCCAGGAAACAGAGGCAGGTGAGCTAAACCCCTTCTCCCGGGTTAGCGAGTTCACTGAGTAGTTAGAGATTCATCCAACCTTTTTTATGTCTTCATTATCTGGGGACTGAGATCAGAGCCCTAAATCAGATAACAGCTCCATATTGTTTAGCATTTCATTAATATTCTGATATTCAAAAGACAACAAGTCTATATGTATGAAATGATATGTTACAAATGAACTCAAAATACAACCTTCTGACTTACCTAAACACGAGCCTGAAGGGGTTTATTCCTTAGAGGGGACCATGAGTTTGATGTGCTAATAATTGCTTGCATTTAAATTAGGTCCAGGAACAATAACTGTTTTCTCTATGTTCTCATAAGATTTCGCATTAGCCACAACTTGGGTCGTGTCTGGATAATATTAAGATTAACTGGGCTATACAAGCATAAGAATTCTCAGTGCCGGCCCAGGTCTACAATCTGTCCTATTTGGTGTGTTGTACTTAATGGGCCATTCCTGCATTTGGCGGGAGGCCATGATCTCCTCCATTGTATGTCACAAACTGCCTCTAGATTTCTTTAATAATGCAAAGAATTTACCCAAATCCTTTTGGATTATTCATGTTGGCCAATTATCTTATTTACAGAATTATGTGGTGACCACAGTTAGCATTTAGACTCCAGTGGATTCACAATATTAATGGATACCCACTGGCACACAAATATCAAACATGCTTACAAAATCTATATCAAATGAAGAGAGTGGCAGATGCCATTTTGCTGTGCACCTTTCCCTTCTACGCCTCAGGTGTGCTTTACGAAAGATTCAAATTTAGCAGGTTCTGGAAAGAAAGATTAGCCCATTATGGAGTGATGTCAGATAGCTGCATGTTTAGTTTTGCACCCGTAGTCTTTGGTTGGGGGAAAAAAAGGAGCACAAAACGTTTTATGGCATAGTAAAATTTTATTTTATACTTTACATTAATGTTTGTTTCAGGTGAAACTAATAGATGTTGGAGCTACGTTGAGTCTAACTTAAGTATTCAAGATGGGAATTACTTGATTATTATATTGTGCGTACAAGACTTCTGAGTCTGTACAACTGGTCTATTTCCTTTAGTAGCAGCTGATATTGAGGGAACCAGAAAAATATTAGTAAGTTTCATGTTATGACCAGTCCATTATAGTGTGCTTGCAGGTGGTCTAGCATGTGCCCCCAGAATGAGGTCCGGAGGCCGGTGGAAGGGTGATGTCAAGGTCGGTGGCATCTGACTTATCTCACTAGGGGTTTAGGGGATGACTGTTGGCCATTCTATGAGGCATCTCCCCTCACCACAGAGTTAGACACCACCCCGACCCCCAGCAAGACGCAGGAAAAGCAAAAGTCACCTCTTCCTTACCTTGACTCTCGCAAGATCATGTGGATTGAGAACTGAACCCTGATAAAATTCCACCTGAGTAAAATGCCGTTTGAACAGAGCTTCGAGCTCCAGGTTAGGGGAAATGCTGCACAGAGAGAGAGGAAATGGCTGTTAATACAGCAGACTTGGACTGGGGGATTTCAATTCCCTTCTCGAATTTCCACAGTGAGCCCTGGGGAAGGCTGTGATCATCAAAGCAGCCCCTATCACACTCAGGAGAAGTAAGACCCCAGCCCAGCTGAAACCAAAACCAGTACCAATAAAGAGGCCCACGGCCTTTACAAAAGCCAAAGCCTATGGGGCAATATGTCTTCGCCTTCATCATCAATAGAATCCCTATTTTATGAATAGAGGAGCTGGGCTGGGACACTGGTGTGATGGTTAATTTTATGTGTCACCTTGCCTGTGCCATGGGATGCCCAAATTAAACATTATTCCTGGGTGTCTGCAAGGGTGATTAGTATTTGAATCAGCGACTTCAGTGCAGTGAGTTGCCCTCCTCACTGCAGGTGGGTGTCATGCAGTTCTCTGAGGGCCTGAGGGGACAATGAAGCAGAGGAAGGGGGAATGTGTCCCCTTTGCCTCTCGTCTGCCTGCTTGAGCTGGGACATCTCATTCCATTCTCCTGCCCTTAGACTGGGGTTCACACCACTGGCTCCCCTGGTTCTCGGGCCTTTGGATTCAGACTAAATGACACCAGCGGCTTTCCTGGGTCTCCAGATTGCAGACGGCAGATTGTGGGACTTCTCAGCCTCCATAATCAAGTGAACCATTTCCTCATAATAAATCTCTCTATTTACAGATAGATGGACATAGATAGATATATCGATATGTAGATATTTAAACCTATCTATCTATATCTGTAACTATGTTACAGATATCGATATATAAATTATATATATACGCGCGCACACACACACACACACACACACACATATATAGCTCTATCTATCGTCTATTGATCTGCTTCATTGGAGAACCCTAATACAATAGGAGATTAGCTGAAGATCTCCCTGCAGAGCCGCCCTGCTATTTGCTCCACCATGAGCCTTTCCCCTGTTTCTCTGCCTCACGGACTTCTCATCTCCCAAGGCCTGGATCAAACAATGTCAACTCTGAGCAGCCACAATTTACTCTCAGTACTATTCTTGATTTGCATACATGTGTACAATGCATCACACGTCCCAGTGCTGAGCTGTGCAGACACCCTTCCCACCAGATGACAAAGATGAAAAATATTGATTGACTATTAATTCTGCAGAGATGAAAAAACATACTCTGCAAGATTCTGTGCTAGGCGCTGGGAGATAATATTTAGTTAGAACCTACTATATGCCAGAGACTATGATAGTCAACACTTGCCTAACATTTATTAAGTCCTTAGTAATAATAAAAATCGTTAATATTTTTGTGTGTTTACGATATGGCAGACAATGTTCTTAGAGATTGACAAATATTAACTTATTTAAACTTCAAAACATGTCATTAACCCAAAGCTTTGAGAAGTTAATTAACTGGACCATCTACTATGAGTCTAGTATTGACAGATGCTGGGGACACAAAGGTGAATCCTAGCAATTGAAGCATTAGCAGCCAGCTTGTTTATTCAAACTGAAGCAGTGGGTAAGAGAAGAGTGGTAGCCTGTGTGAATCCACTCACTCTTCCAGACCCATTACAGGTCGTGTCTCTGTCGGAAGCCTGCCCTGGTGATGCCAGTGGCCTGGCCTCTCCCTGAGAGAGATGCCTCATGCAGTTCTCAATTAAACTGCCTTTGGCATTCCTTAGATAATAGAGGGTCCATGTTGTCCTCTGATGGTTGCACACGCGCTCATCTTGAAATGCCCAGCTGATATGAGGGCAGAACCTGCAGACTATACCCCTCTTGAACTTTCCAAAACACTCAGCAGAGAGCCGGCCCCACAGCTGGTCATCGGCAGCTAAGCACTGAACTGGACCTGCAGGCGCCTGCTCCTGGGCTGCCACAGCCTGGTCTGTCTTCTGAGAGTTTGGAGAAGTCAGTGCGAAACAGAAAAGTGCTAGTGCTCCAACGGGCAGCAAGTCAGAAGTTTGGCATTCTGTGAACAAATGCCAAAGGGGATGCGCAGAACGGGCAGTTTGTAAGGAGGTTGGTTTCACTGGGCCCTCAGAGCAGGACTGAGCCCTGAGTGGCCAACACTACGTGCAGCTGACACCAGCATGGGTGCTCTGCCCTGGCCTTTTGCAATGTGGTGCGAGGACCGGCCCCCCAATACCCTGTCTCCATAAAAGATGATGATGACGGTAGCATTCATGTTAACATGGCAGAGCCCCCTAATTCTCTCCCCTCCTGTGGCAGACCACCTTTTACCTAAAAAAGAGGATCAGGAAAAGCTTAAAACCTCAACAACATTGGGTGGAAGGGAGATAGCTGTTTTCCTTACCTGTAAAACACACAGGGTAAGACCTACCTCCTCAATCTTATATTGTGCTACCTACTATATTTCACCTTTCACACTAATAACTAACACTTATTGAGCACATACTGCATGCCTGACTGTGCTCTGCACACTTCACGTAGATCGCTTCATTTCATTCTCACAATAGCCCAACAAGGTGGAAATGATTACTATCTCCTTGATTTATGGATGTGGAAACTGAGGCACATGGAGATTAAGTAACTCGCTCAGCCAGTAATTGGTTGAGTCAGGATTCAGACTGGGGAGTCTTGAGTCCAGAGCATGTACTTTTATTCTGCCTGTGGATTAAATGAGAGACTGTCTGCCCCGTGGCCAGCCTAGAACCCCATAGCGGAGGCTCCCAGGAACAGCAGCTGTCCAGATTACTACCTTGTACCTGCTTCCTCTGATGTTGGTGTGTTGCTTGGTCTCTGTCTCACTCCTGCACTCCTAACGTATCCCACCATACAGCTAATTGTCCCACACCAGACACCGTGGACACACCAAACACACCGGATTGCTGCAGGGACGGTTACGAGTCGGACCCATAATGAATTCCACTGTTATTTCTTCCAGAGAGAAACTCAGATGTGCTCCCAGAATTGCCTCCGCAGAGACAGGTGCTGCTCTCACGACTGAACCAGTGTGTGGCTCCCCTTCCCATTGGTTCAGTGATGTCGTCTCCAATGAGGCCAGCAGGGATCATGACTTACTCAACTCTACCCTGATCCCCACTGCCACCCCCATGAGTACTGCTCTTACAGACACTCAGAGAGTCCCCCGGGGTGTGCATGGTTCGGTGGAGGGTCTGGTAACAGCAAGAGCCTCTTACTTGTGAAGAAAAACGATCTCCACGTTGACATCATCCCGGTCTTTGTGCAGAAAGTCCTTCAGGAAGTTGGAAACACTCTCCAGAGTGATGTGTCCACAGACCACAATGTGCCTGCACAGGAAAGGCCAGTTAGATCAGGTCGGGCCCAGCAGGATGACCCCGCATCCCACCCTGGCAAGACAGAGGAAGCGCGGCAGCTGCAGGGAAGCAGTCCTCTCCTCCCTCCGCCTCCTTAAAAGCCCAGCTACCATCCCCGGAGGCCTGTGAGGCAAAGCAGTGGTGCTAGCAGGTGCTCAGAGACTCCTAGACAGAAAAGGCATATGGCTTCTCACCTGATGCTGCACAGAAATCCTATTAAAAGCCCAACTGTTTGGCCAAGTGGTTTTATGCATTTAACAATAAGTGACATTATGCTTGCGCTTAAATGCTGCATTATCAAGTCCCTTGCAGATTCATATCTCTCCCTTTCTGCCCACAAAGCGTCCTCCCGGGAGATTTACTATATGAGTCTTGGTTTATGACATAGAGCTTATCAGGTAATGAGATAACAAATCTTGCTGAAACGATGATTTTGTGTGTAAGAAAGCGGACTTTTATCAGGGTGGCTAATGTGCAGCCTGACACGTTATAGGCTCTGCTGGCCATAAGCAGTAAAAAGGAAATTTTGCATTTTTCCACCATAACTCCTCTGACAATGGGGGCATGTAACACTTTACAGTAAGTGAGCATTACTCAGGGCTAAATGGGGATGGGATGCCCGTGGAATGGAAGATCATGCCGGCTGGCTGTGCGTCCCCATGGGGTGGTTTCCTTAGGTTGCCTGGGGTTTCCAGGACTTCAGGATAGGGGAAGCCAGGAAGATATGAGGCTGGAGTTGCTTGCCTTGTTCTAGGGTGGTTTTGACTTCTGTTTCTGGAAATAGTGGCTCACTCTGAGATGATCCCCTCTTTCAGAACTATTGAGCCTAACAGTCCCTCCAACAACTTTGGGCTCCTGGATTAATCTGACTTTAGCACCAAGGTATCCTGTGTACATTTGCTCCAGAGTTCACAATCAGAAGTAAGCACTTGGATGCAAGAGTGAGCTACAAGACCAAAAGCTGGGGACTGACTGTGGAAATAAAGCCACCGGCTTCCAGGGCCCCTAGCAAGGGGTTCAGCTCCTGTCCTTGTTTCCCTCAAGCTGAGAGTGACGGAGGCTGAATCGCTAGCTGTGCTTTGAGACCTGCGCAGGTGGTGACCATGCAGCATGGTTATTTCCTGGGTAAAATTTAGAATGGCCAGGCCCCTTGCACTGCATAATTGCTCGTGCACATTCCAATAAGGCAGAAAGCTCATTGGCTGGAGGCAGCCCATAACAGGAGGCAATGATGATGGCTTATGCAATGTTCCATTAGATGCCATTACAAGAGCCTGCCCTTTCATTGTAATTTGGTGCTTGACTAAGTATGTGAGAATAATACAGTAAACTCATTGGCGAAAGGATAATGATGCAGAACAAAGAGTAAATCAATAATATGCACGATGTAGTTAATAATATCACCATTATGAACTGTTATTGTTACGGTGGTGCACTTAGCAATCAGGCAGGCAGAGGCCATCGAGGGGAGGGAAGAGTGCCAACGGCTACTGCAGAAGAGCCGTCTTCACTGGCTCTGCTCTCTCGCCAGTACCTGCTAGGTGGAGGGAGGTCCCTTGGCCACCCATCCAAATTTTATGCCCAAAGCCCACATGACTAACCCCCTCTTTCCTATAAGGCTGTGAAATACACAGTATATCCTAATATACAATATAAGCTGAACACTTGGATTATACACATTTTTATTATATCATATCTTAAAATGCTTCTTATGGTACATGTGCTTTTATATGGACAAAACACTGCAGATGAATTTGCATGTTCTGAATAAGATTTCTGATTTTGAATTTGCCCAGTGTGTACGAAGTGACAGAAAAATAGGATTCCCCTCCTGACTTCAGCTCTCTACAGATGACAGTGGGGCTGCTTGGTGCCATCCTAACGCTTTCTGCCTGCAGACTTCCAGGATTAAGAACAAGGCCAGCATGAATCCAGTGTATGGGTATCCCCACAGGACAGATATGTTGGCGGGGCTGTTTCTTTCACTTGGATATGAAAGAAAGACAGGTAGGATTTTCCTACTCTGCTACCAAGCATGTGTATCACCCTGGGCAAGCTACTCGTTCCCATTCATTACTCCTTCCCATGAGGAAGCTGAGAGGTTAGCATCACCCAGCCAGCCTCCTGCACGAGACATTGTAAAGTTCAAAGTTCTATGCCAGCATAAGCCTGGTTATTATTCAAAGCTGGACTTAAATCAATGATAGGTGTAGGGAAATGCCTGAACATCCTTCCTTTCCTATCTGGTACACAAAGAACTGAACAAGCATCTACCAGTACCCTTTCTTCCTCTTCTGAAATCATTCATCCCCAGGAAAGACGTGTGAGAAGTGGAAGAGGAGATGAGTCCCCCTTTCACCCTTGAATCAAAGGCTCAGGCAGCTGATTTATTCAGCCTTAGAAAAAATCAGGGTTCTCTTACTTGAAAATGTGCTGGGTACATATGAAATATATTCCAATGCAATCAATATTATCCCTTAAGCCTTAATTAACTTTCACTTCTCCTAAGAAATAGACGAATGCTGACAAGAGAGGGGAGAAAAAAAAGGATTGACTTTTTCCATTTGGCGCTAGCTGTCCAATACCATTCTAGACAATTGAAAATATATATCTTTTAGCTACAGTATGATTTCTGGGGTGGAGAGCAGTCTTTATCAAAAAGGAAGAAAAAAAAATTTCCTTCAACATAATTGGTATTTTTGCTCAGAAAAAGCAAGATTGATTGAAAGCAGATTGCCTTTTTGCCCAAGGAGAATTATTAGATACATTATCATGGCAACCTTGGAGAACCCATATTGTTCCAATCTGTCCTGTATCTGATTTGAAGATTTATGGCCTCCCCCTTTTGTGCCAATAATCATTTTCCTCCATTTTGTTTTCCATACAGTGAAAGTTATCAAGGAGCCCACATATTGAAAAGGTCTGAATGCAGTTAGAATTGATGGATGGGGAGAACCTGCCTCTCTAACTCAGCACTGGCAGTAGAAGATCCGCTTCTGCCAGCCCATGTCTAAGGAAGGCCCTGCAGGGGCATGAGGGATGAACAGTGAATGCAGAAAATTTATTTTCCAGAAATATTTTCAGGACTTTTGAAAATTCCAGGAGCACTAGATTTGGGAAGAATATGCTTGTAGGGAGAAGAGAAGCAGAATGTATTGCATCCTCAATTATCGGAAATATAATTATCCAGGATTGAGAGCAGGGTATGCCCTCCTTGGAAGTAGAGCAACGGTCATTCACAGAGTGTGATTTGAAGAATGCCAAAAAGATCCCCACCCAAAATTATCTCTGTTGGGTTGCATGACACCTATACATCTACACATCTCCAATGTAAGAGTCACACTGATAGCCCTGTGTTAACTCAGCTCAGACACTAAATAACTAAATAGTCTCAGACACGGTACCAATTTTGTATTCTACAACTAAGAAACCAGAGCCTTTGAGGGTCCAGAGCTAGGACCTGATTCATGAGGTTATCCTGAGGATGCATTTAAAGAGATAATACATGTAAGGACCTAGTAATCTGGCACATTGCAAGCATTATAAAATATTAATCATGGAATTCATGTGACATATGAAAATCAGTATGTAACAGATGTAAAATGTTCTGTGGCCTATATAATCTCACCTAATCCTCAAACAACGCTCTCTTCTTACTATCTGCATCTTTTCAGATAATGTCTCTAAATCTCGATTTCATTAAGTCACATGCCTGGCATCCCACAACAAGTAAAGGATGTGACTCAGGTCCACTCTACTTCTTGCTGAGATGAAGGTGGTGAGCAAAAGCACACACAGGCTTGGGGAGTTCAGCTTCTGCTCCTTCAGGACAAGCAGGGCTGGACCCACAAAGATGTCCTCCTGGATACATGGTGGAGGAGGTGTTGGAGGGGTCCTCAGTGGGCCAGGGGAGAGGCTTAGTCTGGGGACTGGGGTGGATTAACCATCACAGTGTTGCAATATCACTAGATTCTGGCTGTAAAGGTAATATCGCTATATCCAAAGCCTTACTGGCAGGCAGAAATCACAAGTCCCACTGGTCGGGAACTCTAAACCAAATTTTTAACTTAAGGCACATGATTTGGCAAGCCAGGGGGCTGCAAAGTGATGCAAATGTCCATTTTAGACATTAAATGCCATGTCTAGCTCCAGATTCCCTCACCATCCCAGGGATCCAGAGGAAGAGAAGACTCTAAATGATCCATTTACAATGGAGAATATGTAGGAAAGTTAAGCTATAGAAGTAGCTAAACCTGTTCCCATCTATGGCTCTGGGTCTGAACTTTTTTAGACTAGTGACAACACTCAGGACTGATTTCTATAGGGCCTGACCACTTCATTTGTGAAGATGGCCAACAAACCTAAATCAATGACCATTTCTGATCTGATGGACTTTTTGGTCTTTAAAGTTTTGTTTAGTTCTGGACCGGGTGTGGCGGCTCACACCTGTAATCCTAAGGACTCTGGGAGACTGAGGTGGGAAGATTGCTTGAGGTTGAGAGTTCAAGACCAGCCTGAGCAAGAGCAAGACCCTGTCTCTACTAAAAATAGAAAAATCAGCTAGGCATGGTGGCCCACGCCTGTAGCCCCAGTTACTCGGGAGGCTGAGACAAGAGGCTCACTTGAGCCCAGGGATATGAGGTTGCAGTGAGATATGATGACACCACTGTACTCTACTCAGGTTGACAGAGTGAGATTTTGTCTCAAAAAAAAAAAAATTAAAGCTTTGGTTAGTTCTGTAAACAAATATTTCTTGAGCAAAGATAATGCACACTAAACATAAACTAATGGTAATGACTTAGATTAAAAGATCCACTTCAGATGCACAAAGAAGCATCTTAAATGTCAAAATAGTAGCAGATGGCATTTTCTGGAAAGGAGTCACTCATACCATGTAAGCAAGCAGTGTCGGTGCTGGGAGAATTAGGGGTGGGCAAGGCTGGTGGGTCATGGCATCAGGTGGTTGAGTATGACTTGGTAAGAAGAATAACAGTGCTTGACTATTATGAACTCTATTGAGGGTCACCAGAAAATTGCCAGTTGCTTATTTCATGGGGATATCTTCACTAAATATATACGGGTGTGCTTCTCCATCATTAACCATCTCCAAAATGAAATCCCACACATTCTCCTTAACCACTCTACTCCCTTCTTCGTAACAGGCCAGGAAAGCCTGAATGCCCAAGTTGAGACAGAATTTCCATTTCGGAGCTCAATTCCACTGGTGCCTCTTGGAATGGACAACTCAGGGGAAGTGACTTATGGTAGGAAATGTAAGAGAACAGGAGGGGCAGCCACCAGACAGACCTGTTGCAGCAAATGAGGCATCACGGAGAGCCACTGAGGATGAGTTTAGTTCGATGAGAATGAAAACCACATACTTTTTCAAAGACTCAGCAGGTCTTAGAGCCTGTAGCCTTTGAAAACAGGAACCGTGACAGCAGGGTAGTGATGGGCCCCTCTAACATTCTCACATTTACGTTAGTGTCCCCAGGGCCCTTGGCGAAGGCTTCCTCTAGTGCCTGCCTCTGGCTGATGTGGAACTGAGGCCCAGTGATTCAGTGCAAGGCCAGTGCCAGATCAAGGGCAGAACGGTTCCCTCTGTTTGATGCCTTCTAAAGAGAGAAAGCAGCTGGTTGCAGGGGGGGTACCCTGGGCTGGGAATTAGGATATGGGTGGCCAGTCCTGGGGGACCTGGGCCTAGTCCGCTCTAAAATGAAGAGGCCCAGATGGATTGGGGTGCACCCATCAGACACTGAACCCTCGAGCAGGGCTGCAGTTCTCTGCCTCCCCACCCCCAGTTCACGCCATCATCATATCTTGTCTAGACGTCTGTGACAGCTTCCTAATTGATTTCTCTGTTTACTCTCCCGCTGCCCCAGCACCCCTCTGCCCCACCAAAAAAAGCTAAGAGCAAGCACTGAAGCAAATCCGGCTGCAATCAGATTCCCCAGGGGCGGGGAGGTTCTTAGATCTCTCTTTAGCAGCCCCTCGCTCTAGGAAGACAATGTAAAATGCACAGCTCTGGGCTGTTTATTTTTAAAGATACTATATCCAGTTTTACTGGAACAAGTATAAAGAACTTAAAAAACTCATAGCAATCCTGTCACAATAAATCATACAGAGTAAACTGAAAATCCTATACAGCTTTCCCTGAATACATTGCGCTCACTTTGTCAAAGAGGTAGATGAAATGTGGCATATATTGATCGAGATGTCTCTGTAAAACTATAATATTTACATCAAATGCATATGCTAGACTCTCTCCTGTCTTTGTGCTGAGCCTCCTAATCGTGCTTTCCTCATCCCACCGGCCCCCAAACGCATCCCGCCATCGGTAGCCCCTGACAAGATGGGAATGAATTTTAAGAAGTACTTGTCAAGGGGAACCAGCCACGGAAAAGAGGCAGAGAGGGAGTGCTTAGAGACCCAACAACCCAAACCACACAGTGGGCAGTGAAGTTCATGTTTTCCCACATAGGTTGAACTTGAACCAGTGTCTGCATCGCCACCTCCCCATGACCCTCGTGCAAGCTGGACTTTACGTTCCACCCCACCTGGTCGTGCTTTTTGGGGGCTGCTTTTGTTTAAGGCAGCTTTCCCTGACTTGGGTCACGTTCTTCAGGGTCACTGCTCCTCAGCTTCTCCCCTGAGGCTCATCACCCCACTGCCAAAAAGGAAGAAGGCTGGTCCCACTCCCATTGCCCCACTTCCTCCCTTACTGAGAGCCTGTCTCAAAGGGACTGACTTCTGCTGGGCAAACGAAGACTACCTAACCCCAGGCTGTGTTGGTCTCATCCTTTTACTCTACCCCAGAATCTAGCTCAGGGGGCCCTGACATTTGCAGCGCTTTCCACACCTATTTGCTGACTGCTGGACTGGTTGGCAAACTGTGCTTTGCTTGGGACCCTACGCCACGGTAAGCACAGAGGAAGTGTAAGAAGTAACTGCAAGCTTGTTAGACAATGGGCTGATTCTGCCACCTTGAATCTACCACCATATCTCAAGTTTGCGAGGGAGCTGTGCGTGTAAAGAGAAAACTGAAAACACAACAATGAAGAGTGCATATCATGCCCACAATCCCAAACTCTGACAATAGCCATTTCCTGTTAAAAGAAATTGAAAAAAACTAAAAATAAGAAAACAAGGAGGTTCAGTGATAAGATATTTCCTATCCATGGCCACATCTAGTACTTTGCTAATCACAAAGGAAGGAAATGCGTTCTCCCTCCTAGTGAGGATGTAAATAAAGTAATCAACTTATCCAGCTGTCAATAGAGCTATTCTGGAGGAGGCAGGCTGCTTTGCCGATGTTCCCCAAATGGGGCCAGAAGGCTCAGCAAATAGATCTCAACAGTGCAGCAAAGGCACCTCTGCAGAGCAGAGCCCCAAGGTCAAAGGACAGACTACTGGTAGCCCAAACAGACAATACTGGGATGTCCTACCCGGACCAGAAGTTCTGACGGTCAGGATCTCGACTACCCTTGAAGGATCTATATCTGCACCCTCATCACCACAAATCATAATCGGACCTCCATAATCAGACCGTCTACATGGCCATAATTAGGCCATGGGTCAGCAATGACCACACACCTTTTGCAAGCTTGTTGACTGAATGGAGCCGTGGTCCAAGTCTTATTAATAAAAATAAATTCTGAGAACCTCAGCGTAGGGGACATTGTTTTTGCTTGTCCAGTATATACCCCCCCCGGTGTCAACAGCATCTCAATTTTAATTTGGGGAGCCACTTCCCCTCCAATTACATACAGTCTTGAGACCTTTAGTCAAGATTCCCTGCACAAGCAAGGCCAATCAGTGTTTCAAGATTTAAAAAATCTTAAAGGGAGTGGCATTAAGTTGATAGTGGAAGTTGATTCATCCTGATGACAAAATCCCATGGTAAGTGTCCCTGAGTTTCCACTTCCCGAATCTCAGAGCTGTGTCTCTGGCTTTCTTTTGGGATCTTCCTCTTAGGCTTTCTCCTGGATTCTTAAGGTACTCTAACATTAAAAAAAAACAAAAAAACAAATTCCTTTTCTGCTTAAGTAAGCAAAAATCAGGCTCTGTTGCCTACAATCAAAGAACCCTAACTGGCAGATTTACTTATCTTCACTTTAGTTGCTCATCTAATTCTCACAGTTACTGAGTATGCAAGTGTTAGGACCACCATGCTGGTTTCTTTCTCTCCTCTCCTTTCTTTTTTTCTTTCCTCCCTGGAAGAAGAATTCTATAGCCTACTTCAGTAAGCAATTCTATGATTGCTGAGCTCTCACAAAATGCAGTCTTTGGTTCTTCCTCCAGTCTCTCTTCAACGCCTGGCCGTTCTGCATTTTATTCATCCCATTACTTTGGGCTTGCTGGCCTTTGGCCATTTTTAAATAAGCCAGTCTTCCCTTGACCTGACTCGTCCAATTCTAGATGGTTCTCTGCTCTTACAGAGAAAGTGGCGCACTGGATGGCACTTTCTTTTCTTTAGATCAAAGCAGATTTGCCCACCTTCACTTGATAATGCCATTTCTGAACAAGTGGGGACTGAGAGAAGAACTAAGGCAGGCAAAGGTCAGCCTCACCCTTTAGGAATGAAGGTGAAATAGAGGGAGAATGCATCCAAGCAAAGAAATGGTTCTTAATTTAGTCCTGGAGAGGGTTTTCATCTGCATAGTGAGCCCCACCTCCCTCCCTAACACCCCTGGAGACTCATTCAATCATGGCCCTAGAGCATATGCTGTTGGGAGCAACCTTCCCATCATAACAATCAAGCTGACACAACCTTGCCTAGTTCTCCAGCCACACCAAACGGTGTTGTCCCAGCCAGCATGAGGTGCTAGCCATGCACTCTAGGGAGACACCTCCAGAACCTGTTATCCACACAGGAATGGGGAGCCACAGTTCACAAGGTATGAGATGAGGCATGAGATGAGGCCTGATATGCTACGAGGGACACCTGTGGGGTCTGAGAGGAGCGGACCTCAGGGTTGCACGAGCAGCTCCTCTACCCTCCCAAATCTCTCCACACCCCTCTTTTACTAGGTCCATCACTAGATCCTTAGGTTTTCAGGTGAATGAGGCACTCTGCTGTTACCCATTCCCCACACTACTCCAATGGGTACATTCGGCAATGTGAATTACAATATGCTTTTAGGAGCATTCCCTCTTAATATATTTCTTGCTTCCATGATTATTTTTCACCTTCATGATTTTATTGAACAAAATTCCTGCCAAAAGAGCATTTTCCTGGGATGATGCTCCTACACAATCAAGCTTCCTTTTAGTTGCCACTGGCTCCTTGGATGGTTCTGACTGGTCAGTCTCAGGTAAGCTCCACCAGAGCAAGAATCATATTTTCTTGCTTTATCCTTTTAACTACTGTTCCATTCCAACACATGGTACAGATTCAAATAATTGTTTCTAGAGCCTAGATATTGAATAGGAGCTTTCCTAAAGCTTTTCTATATATAAGCTGGCATTTGCCTTTGGGGTCAGTGGCTGAGGTCATACAAGCTCTCATAGGCATGGACATGTATCTGTCTCTGCACTGCTCCCGTGTTCCCTTGTTGAAAGGTACAGAGAGGAGAGATAAAGACTACTTCTACTGACAATTGGTGCCCACATTTGGATCAGTGCCTGTGGATCTAGGGGTGGGAGCTGGCCATGGTCATGCTACACCAGTACTAGAGCAGAGCTTGAACTCTGAGAGCAACAGAGTCAGATTTCTACGACTTTCACTCTGCATTGGCCTCTGTCATATTTTAATAAAAAGAGGCAACAGACTTGGCCAGTTAGAAAGTTTCCTGGTTTGTTTTCATGATGATGACAGATTTGGGATGAACCCCAAATCTACTAGGAGCCATTTTTCACAGCTCTGGAAAGACTTCTATCAGAGTGAATGACATGGCAGAAAAGCATGGGGCAATTTAGTCTCACATGGTGGTATTTGTTTCTTAGATTCTGAATCTACCCAGCAAGAATTCACCCATTCAGAGTTGACAATAAGCAGAAAGAATCTTCAGGGATTATAACTAGAAAAGTCATATTCAGAATTCTTTTTTTTTAATGGAAGAAAGAATATTTGAGATAAAAAAATTCTAGGCTTGAATATGGGGTACACAGTTCATCTCCCACCTACATTTCTATTCTTGTTTTCAGAACAATAGCTGGAACATTTTGATCAGTGTGTGGAAGGGAAGAGAAACAGTGGGAAAGTGGAGGTGGGGTGGGGAACAAGACTTCATTCTATCAGTATCATCAGGAAATTGACTTAATATGCATCCAAGTCTGTTTAAATAGAGCTTCAAGTTTGAAAGGGACTGAAGATAGGGCTTAAAAGAATCCAAAGCAGATGCCAAGAAAGAAATGCCCACATCCCACTTCCACCAAGACCCCTCTCATTGGAAAGGAATACCTGGCACATTACATTACATGATACAGCATCTAATGACATGTGCTTTTGGTATCTGCCCCTCTGTACCGAATTTCAGAAGTAGTCAAGGGGTCATTTTTCCAAAGTATTAGGGCAATCTCAGGGTTTTTTTTTCCCTGTTCCCAAAAAGTTTAATGCTAATCAAAGCAAAATGCTTAATCAATCCAAGATGGTCTGTCAACTTGAATTATCTCCTTGTCTCCCTAGTTACTGTATCTGTCTGTCTACAGTTCTTCATATCTTTGCGAAGATCAGTTATTGGGGCCTGTGTTTCCTTTTGACTAGAATCGCTACCAGATGATCATTCCTGGTGATATGTTGATGATTTGCTAATTTATGGCTTTTAAAACCTAGGAATCTGAAGACATTGCTGGGAGTTCGGGCTGGGGAGTCACGTGGGCCACGACGCAGGGAGAGGGCTGAATGGCTGCTTGACGAGGGATCCAAGTCTGCGTAAAAAGCAGGTCCCATTTCAACCAGAGCAATGCATGTGATAGAGAAATTGTAAGTGACATTTTATAGGAAACATCCCTCAGGAGAGCAGTCCACTCCTTGGAGGCGGGAGAACTGAGAGTGAGTGTTGCCCAAGAAACACACAAACAGGAAAGAAAAGGCCTGCGGATCAGGCCACATCAGCAACTCACGAATTAACCCCGAATCTTATTCCCAAGTGCTAGAGTCCGGGCCTTCACAGAAAAAGCAGAGATGGAAACAGTCTCGTAGGAAGCCTCTCACCTCTGCAACTAGGAGGAGAGGGTTCAATAAGCTCTGAGTTTGAACTTCTCAACCACTCAGGTGGCCAAATAACATGACGTGTAGCTCAGGAGAGCTGTGGCCTATTCGGAAATTTTTACGGATGTGTAGAAATACATCTGTCCCCAGTGCCTGGCATGCAGCAAACACTCACTAAACACATGAGGAATGGATGAACGTGAAGGCATGACTCATGCTAATTCTCTGTAAGGTGGGGGTGGACGATGGGGCGGTATATTAAATGAGTCTTCATAAAGAAATAATTCATTTTCTGGCACAGTAGATGGTTTCAAATTCCAAATCCTTTAAAAATTAGTCTAGAACCGTGGTGGGCAAAACCTGAGCGTGGTAGAGAAAATGGAGTAGAATTTCATGTTGATAGAAGACAGCCACACAGGCGGGAATAGAATGTGGTCTCAGAAAGGAACAAGGGATCCGAGAGAGACAGAAAGCCTAGTTCTGATCAAAGGAAAGACACCGAGTTAGTTAGAACCCAACAGTAAAGAACTAGAGAAGAAACGCGGGCGGCCCTCTCCTGCTGGGTCAGAGAGAGCACTGCTCAGGCAGATTAGAGGCTCCGAGAGATATACGTTTTTAAGACTTACTCTAGTGGAGATAGAACTAAAGATTAGGGGGTAATGCAAGCTGGGGTAAGTGGTCATTGAATAAGCTTTAGCAGCTGGTCCTCCAAGGTGTCACCTCCTTGGACCAATTTATCTAGTGTAAATAATCCCTGTTTTTCTCTATCACAGAATCTTAGTCTTTTTTGCACGTGTTACAAATTTGTAATTGGTGTTTTCCTTAGTTACGTCCTTGCTCATTGCTTGCAACCTCCTCGAGTCTGCAGGTTCCAGGGAAGCTTGTTCACTGAATCCCGGGCACCCAACACAACCTGACACATAACTCAGGCAACACCTGCTGACTGAATGCATGGGCCTATGGAGATGGGCCACAGGCATGAATACTGTGGCAGGTAACTCACTGTGCCTGGCTGTTTCCAGTTCTTGAAATTTTGTTCTAAATTACTGAATACTCAATCATTCATTCTAAAGTATTGAGTACTCTTTAAAATATGAACATTTACATTATTCAAGAGCGCAGTAAAGCATCCTGTTTTCATTTCTAAAAGGAAATGCATGATAAATTCTCCCCACTTTCGTGATTTTAGGGCTCCCTGCCACAGAGGACACATCTGAGATTGAAGGCAGACCACCCCAACGCCCTGCAATGGAATACTGCCTCCTGAGGGCTACTATGCCAAGATAAAGATACGAAATAAACACACAGAGTGGATGGACATATTTGAAACTCGGACTTGGGGG
>CAUYSK010111045.1:0-10661 GCA_963575035.1 Avahi laniger
AATAAAAAACATTCCAAAAAAGAAAAGTCCCGGACCAGACGGTTTCACACCCGAATTTTACCACACCTACAAAGAAGAACTGGTGCCTATCCTGCAGAAACTATTCCACAACATCGAGAAGGACGGACTCCTCCCCAACACTTTTTATGAAGCCAACATAACTCTGATACCAAAACCAGGAAAGGATGCATCAAAAAAAGAAAACTACAGACCAATATCTCTTATGAATATAGATGCAAAAATTCTAGGACCCCATCTAGGATACCACATTACACTTAGTTGTCATATCTCCTGTGGCTCTTCTAATCTAAAAGTCGTTTTCATATTTCTCCCGTTTTTAATGAACCTGGCAGTTTTGAAGAGTACTGGTCAGATTATTGAGGTTTTTCTGATGTTTTTCTCATGGTTAGACTGGGGGTATGGATTTTTGGAAGAAAACCACAAATGTAAAATGCCACTCTCACCACATCTTATGAAGGATACATACTATTAATATATCTTACCATTGATGATGTTAACCTTAATCAACAGCTTATGGTAGTGTTTGCTAGGTACTTCCGCTGTAAACTTACTTTCTCCAGATTTGTACATTTGAAAGCAGGTCCTTAAGTGGAGGTGGCACTTAGTGGGTGGGAAATGATGCCCTACCTCCTTGTGGGGTAAATATCTACATAATTTATTTGGAATTCTCCTGTGGAGGAGATTAGTCTTTCATGTTTTTTTGCAATTATTTATTTATTTATTGCATACTGATAAAGCCATTTTAAAAGGAAGGAAATAGCATTATTTAGTGTTTGCTAAGCCCAATGACCTGTGTTAAGTATAGTACCCATTAATTCATGTAATCCTAACCATAACCATTTTGGGATATATATTATTTACTTCACATTAGTGATAAATGAATGAAATCTTTGTTTTAGTAACTTCAGTTCCATAAGAAACATACCTTTCATCTACTATTTTGACCATGTTGATTTTGAGTTACTCTGCCAAGAGTATATGGAATTACATATTTTTTGTTTTCAGTATTTCCTATGCTAAGGACTCGAAATATGAGCATTATGAAATTCTTTAAAGCAATCTGACAAGGTAGAAGTAATTGCAAACCTAGACCTAAATAGCTTTGCTAATCACTAGAACTAATATGCAACTGCTCCGTGGTAAGAGCACAGGTCTGTCTGACCCCAACTTCTGTCCTTTATGTCCTGAGTTTCCACTGATTTCTGTGCTATATGAAGTCATATCCTTTACAGCTTATTTAAGCATTGGATTTATGAACAAGATGTTAAAATCATAGACACTGAATCCCTTGGTTAGCTTAGAGCCTCAGGGAATTACTTACCCACTCAAAATCATTAATTTTGTATCCATAAACTGTAGGGGGGAGGAGAATGAACAGTGATAATAGTGACTATTATAGGATTAAATAAAGTTATTAATTGATGATTATTTTTTCTTTTGCATTGTGCCTGGCACAGAATAGGCACTCAGTTAATATTAGCTTTTATTTTCAATATCACTGTTCTATTTTTCACTTGCTCTATATTTGTTAATGTGGGATAGTCTTATATTTTAGGCTGAGTTCCCTAGAATACAAGAGATTTGTATGCAAGTGATTAGGGCTTGAGATAGGAAGGACAGGGAAAAGAAGAAGCTAAGCAAAAGAATCATCTGATGAAATGTTGCCTCAGCCTGATCCTTGGAGTATAAATTACTCTGCCAAGATTGCCTCACCTAAGAGTGATAGGCTGGGCTTTTGTATACTGCACCAGTTGGTCATTGGCTATAGGGGATTAGGAGGGGAAGGTAGGGTGTGGTGGTTGTGAAAATCTCAGGCACAAACCAGTCTATAGAGCTGTGGGGTTCATGAACCATCCTCTGAAGAAGGCTGTCCTGAATGTGACGTGTCACCAATAAAACTGAGCCATCACCGGCAAAGTCGCATAGAACCAGTAAGAGGCATTGGAGGAGATTTTGACAGGACACCAACAGTACCCAATATGGTATTTTCTACTCAACTAGGTAGTCAGCTCCCTATAGAAAAGACATTCAGTGGATTACAAATACTCCATAAACTGCAGATTAGAGCGAGGAGTTTGCAAAAGAAAAATTGGGCATTATATGTCTATTTGAAACCTTTTCCTTTAACAAAATAACCCAGTTTGTTGTAGTGGATGTATTTTTTACATGATTACTTTGTTCTCATTGATCTATGGTACAGATGATTTAGGTCTTTTCCTGGAAATCAAAATATTTATTAAGAAATGTTCATGGAAATGTTTGAATGAACATTTCTAAACTGCCACCTCCAATAAAATAACACAAAGTTTTCATACCCTTGGTTCTCTGGCTCACGGTACATTCAATCTTATTCCCTTTGTTTAGTATCTATCCTTTGTCCCCATCCAGAGACACTCTGAATCTTTTGGTATGAGGTGAAGCTTCAGTTTTAATTTGTTTTCAAAGCTGCCCAGCCAAGACTGAGAACAACCAGATTGCAATAAACATTAGCAGTTGGAAAATTTCAATGCCTAACTCCTGCAAAACACAAGCAAAGAGATCTGTCTCATCTTAAAATTGTTTTATTGGAAAATTTCAAAAAGGTATACAATCACATTTTAAAAGATCATGATAGCAAAAAAAGATTATTTCAGTATAGAACAAATATTCATTCAGGATAACCTAGAAAATGCAGATGTACTATCATCTGTCCTACTCTCCCTAAAATAGGAGTCCCAGAAAAGGAATATTAAACTATTTTGAATGAACTAACACATTAACTTAGCTATGTAAATAATGTAATTAAAAATTTTGACCAGGTAACTAAGTAGACACCATCAAAGTGAAATTTTAGTATATATGCAAAAAATTAAGCATTCATAACTAAACACAAATGCCTAAGAGAGACTCAAGCTGGTATTATTTAGTTGGTATAGTTAAACCAGATCTAACATAATACTAGTCAGATGGAAAGGCAGAAAAATGCATGTCATAATATTTTCCTTTCTCTGGAATTAACATTAAAAATTTCAATAGCATATTTAAAAAATGAAAGCAAGTGAAGCAGTTTTAATTACTTTATTGGCTATTAAAGGAATGACAATGTTTTAATTAGTTTCTAAATAATCTGCAATTTTCCTTCAATGTATTCATCTGTCAACAGCAGCTCTCTTAAGTAACAGCTGCACTTCTGAGAAATAAGACACAGAATTTTTGAAACACAGGTTTTTTAAAAAATTTACATGTTACATGTCCTACAATAATTTAAAATATATACATATATATTTAGTTCTCCCTTTCTCAAGGAATAAGAACAGCAGTGTTTGACAGTAACAGAAAAAAAAAAAGTACATATAAGTGCAAAGTTTGAAAATGAAAACCTACAAAATGTATGGCTCTCAATTGTTTAAAAAAATTTTACTCTGTTGATTTTTACTATAACTCTATGGAGATTACATTTCAAAAATGCCAATTTGCTTTTACTGGCCATGAAAAGATTTTTTTTTTTTTTTTTTAAGAGCTGCCATTAGGTTTCTACTGGTTTTCCTAAGTTTGCCAGATAAATGTCTCAATTGAAAGCTGTAACTCTGATTTATTGGGCTTGAAATATAAAACATATCTTTCATGTTGGAATTTTAAATGTCTTATGAAGCAATGGTAAGGTCTATTCAGTGTCTAATCAAAACAAATCACAAAATAAGCATGTGTATACTTAGCCTTCCCCCAGGAACCACCAGCTGATAGAGATGCAGAAAGGAAATAATCCTACTTTCTCTAATTGTTTCATTTCACTTTCCAGCAGTCTTTCCATACATTTTGAAAAGTAATTTGCACACCTTTGGATTTGTAAACCTAGCAAACATTCCCATGTACGTAAATATATATGTTTACAACAGCAATTGATAGTTCCCAAAACCTGTATCATAAAATATCTGACAAAATAGCCTATGACTGTCTTCAATAAAGTAAAGAGTGGGCCTCCAATATTTTTGGAGGGAGGGCAAAATGGAGGTGGCATATGTTACCTCAGTTTTTGCTAATGTTTTATGATGCATTTTTCAAATTTTACAGATGTGAAATGTTTACATGCTTCTGCAAAACTCCTACATGGATATTTTGAATGTTTAGAAAATATTGCGGCTTCTTGTAATTTTTAATAAAATATAGTCATTTAAAAAGATATATTCCACTTCTGATTTTTCTTTTTATTTTCCTTCTTCTCTGTGACAACAATGGTGTTAAATGATGTGAGGCGAAATACATTTTAAAATTATTAAAATTATTTTAAAATTTCTTCCAACATTAATCTGTTGGAAGAAAAATAGACACTCAAAGATCTATGTTGGAAACATCATTACAATATTAACAAATATGATAAAGTAAGAACTCTTTGTAACATACTGAAATATAGAAAGGATTGGATTAAAAAGGACATTCTGTTCAAATAAGCCATGAGCAACCCTGGAATGGTAAATACAGAATTATAATCACCTTTATGTGAATTAAGGAGTTTAACTACAACTGACTATTTAATTGGTCTGGCTATAACACCGCTGTTACCTCCCTCAGGATATGCAGAATTTGATAAATGGAAATTCAGAGCTCTTATTAAATTTTAATTGTGTTTTATTAAGGCACAGAAAAAGGACATTTTTGTGGTTTTATTATTATCGTGGTAATTTGCCAAGAGAAGGACTTTAATCGTTTAAATAATAATTATTCAAAGACATATTAAGCTCTATAAAAAGAAAAATTGTTGCTCAAAGTGTTGGACATGCTGAGGAATAAAAGATAACATTTGATACAATTCATGCTGATTCTTTAAAAGGGAAAACAGTTGGATTAAGGAAAATCTGCATCTCATAAAAAGCCAAAGGAATAAATAAAATCATAACGAAGGCAAATAAATATTCATTCATTCGTTCAAAAAAGTTTATTAATTGTCTGCTCTATGTACCAGTAACTTTTAATCACTGGGTACAGAAAGTCAAATTATACATGGTTCTGCCCTCCAGGGGGTAAGTGGGAAGCAGTGAGACGTGAATCAACAATTATATAGGGTACTGCTGTAAAATCTTGGAGTTCTATAGAATTCCAAACAGAGAGACATCTAATAAAAGCTCTAATAAAAGTGGGAGTGGTGGATAAGTAGAAAAATTTCTCTACAAAGTTTCTCTACAATATTTAAACTGAATTTTGAGGCAGTAGGAGATAGTTGCATGCAAAGGGAGCAAGTTCACAGAGGTGCAACGTAAGGAAGCAGAGAACTAGCAACACCTGGAGAAGTAGGCAAGGGCCAGATAACAAAAGATCTTTTTTTTGCAAAGCTAAGAAGTTTGAAATTTATTCTAAACTTTAGGAGAATCCACTAAAGTCCCCTCTACCCCTTTAAATTGGGGTAAAATTTGCACATTGTGAATTTACTTGCTATAGGATTTTTAGTAAGCCAAGGACACAGTGCGATTTGCATTTTTAGAAAGATTACTTTGGCAGCAGTATAGGGAATAAACCAACAACCACCTGTCTTTATATCAGTCATCTTCTCATACCAGATGTGTCAGCAACATTTGCTGCTCACCAAATATCTATGTGCTCCCACATTTTTCCTACACCCTTCAGTTAAGCAAGGCCGTGTAACTAGCTCTAGTCCATGGACTGCGTCGAAGGATGTAAGATTTGGCAAGAGCACCTCCAGGTTTCTTTCCTCACTTTGGTACAAACACAGAATCACATGCTCCATATGGTGACACCTCAATATAGGAGAGACTCACCTGAAGCCTTCCGATTTCAAGACTGTTCTTTTTTAAGCACCAAAGGAGGAAAGAAAAGCTTCATCTTTCTCTGCTGCACCTCTTTTAATAAAGGGATTTGTTCTACGAAGTTTGGATTCAGTAGAGGGGCTGCACTTGGGAATCTGGAAGGCCACATGTGGCCTTGCGGCTGCAGGTTCCCCGCCCAGTTGAAAAAAAAGTTGCTATTCTTGTAACGTAGTCTAACTTAGACAAAATAATCTTGTCCTCCACCCTACCTTATCCATTCATTTCCATGATTATATAATTTTGTATTATCGATCACCAGTAATTCCAATTTCAAGCATATTCCTCTCTGACTCTTATCGCCTGTTTTTCTAGGCAATTGCATATTACATATGAACTTATCTTATTCTTCATTTTCTTTGGAACTTACAATCTGTTCCTCCAACTTTCCGCTATCTCTTACCTGCCTCACTTTCTTACCTCACTAGATCCCATGGCTATCATTGTGATCATTCCCTTGCACATTGTTAATTCATGTGTCCTTTTTTTCTTTTTCCTTTTTTTTTTTTTTTTGGTTTTAATGCTCCACTGGAAAAACTTCAAATCTAGTTGAATTCATCTCTGCTGTCTCTGCACCTGGACTCTTGCTAAAGAATTGCTGGGGGGGGAAAAAAAAACACCCTAGCATGCTGATTGCTCTCACTTTTAGCTCATGACTTCCAAAATATATACATTTCCCTTGCCCATTCGTTCTCCTACAACTTTTAAATATCATTTTAAAACCTTCCTTCTCAAATCTCTAATATGACATCACTAAACTCACTCATAGTTGATTACTTTGCTCCCTGTTTCTCTAAGAAAATCGATTAACTATCAAAAAAAAAAAAGCCTTTCTCAAGCTACTACCATATGTACTATTTACACATGTTCCATACACTCTGCCATCAGTGGACTGTGAGTAAGCTATCCGTAATTCTTTCTTAGACTGACTTCTCCACTTTTGCATGTGATTACAACCCTCCTTGCTTACTCATGAACATAGCTCTGGAAATTCTCCTAACTCTATGGAAGAGTCAAATTTTCCCTCTTTATCATATTCTTGCTAACATGCAAAGATATCATATCAACTTTAAAAATCTTTTCTTAATTTATTGTTTCATTTCTGCTCCTCTTTACAGAAAATCTTCAAAATTTATCTGTATTATTTCTCTTCAATTACCTTCCTTCCATTCTTTCTTAATGTAATCCAAATAGCTTTTACCGCTATCATTCCATGGAAATGTTGTTAAGCATAACAATTCTCAGGGTTCATATGTCCTGACCACCTTCAATTCTTTTATTTATTTCTACATCCTGGAATGATCCCTTCAACTCTAGATTTTTTTTTTTTTATTTCAGCATACTATGAGGGTACAAATGTTTAGGTTACATATATTGCCCTTGCCACCGCCCCCCCAGTCAGAGCTTCAAGCATGTTCATCCCCCAGACAGTGGGCACTGCACCCATTAGGTGTGTATATACCCATCCCCTCGTCCCCCCTCCCATCTGCCCGACACCCGATGAATGTTATTCCTATATGTGCACTTAAGTGTTGACCAGTAAAAACCAATTTGATGATGAGTACATGTGATGCTTATTTTTCCATTCTTAGGATACTTCACTTATTAGAATGGATTCCAGCTCTATTCAGGAAAATATAAGAGGTGCAATATCACCATTGTTTCTTGTAGCTGAATAGTACTCCATGGTATACATATATCATATTTTATTAATCCACTCATGTATTGATGGGCACTTGGGTCGTTTCCACATCTTTGCAATCGTGAATTGGCATTTTTGGGGTCCTCAACTCTAGATTTTTAAAATCAAATTTTCTTCTCAATTTTTTGTTTTCACACAGCACATTAAAACAAATCTCTCTTCTTCCCATAGAGACATAGGCATGCAATGCGTATTAATCAAATGTGATACCTCCAGATTTATTCTTTTCACTTAGATTGCTTTGGCTACTCAGGTTCTATTTTGGTTCCAAATGAAGCTTAGAATTATTTTCTATAGATCTGTGAAATACGACATTGGTATTTTGAGGGGATTGTGTTAAATCTGTAAATCACTTTGGGCAGTATGGACACTAATGATATGGACACTTTGATTCTACAGAGCCATGAGTATAGGTTGTTTTTTCATTTATGTCATCTATTATTTCTTTCATCAGTGTTTTGTATTTCTCCTTGTAGAGATCTTTCACTTCCTTGGTAAAGTATATTCCTGGGTATTTTATTTTCTTTGTAGCTATTGTAAATGGTATTAAGTCCTTAATTTGAATCTCAGGTTGGCTGTTATTAGTACGTAGAAATGTTACTGATTTATGTGCATTGATTTTGTAACCTGAGATTTTGCTGAATTTATTTATCGATTCTAGAAGTCCCAAACAGCATGGTATTAGTATAAAAACAGAGATATACATTGATGAAAAGAATAGTGAACTCAGAAATAAAACCATCTACCTACAAGGAACTGATCTTCAACAAAGCAGACTATGACATACACTGGGGAAAAGAAGCCCTATGCAATAAACGGTGCTGGGAAAACTGGATAGTCGCATGCACAAGAATGAAACAGGACCCTATCTCTCACCATATACAAAAATTAATTCAAGAAGGATAAAATACTTAAATGTAAGGCATGCAACCATAACATTCTTGAAGAAAACATAGGAAAAATTTTTCTAGACATTGGCCTTGGCAGAGAATTTATGACTAAGATCTCAAAGGCAAATACAGCAATAACAAAAATAGATAAATGGAACTTAATTAAATTAGAAAGCTTCTGCACAGCAAAAGAAATAATCAACAGAGCAAATAGACAGCCTACAGAATGAGAGAAAATATTTGTTGATGAATATTGCATGATAAATCTACATACATTTCATTATGGAAACTCCATACTGTTTTCCGTAGAGACTGTATTAATTTCCTGTCCCACCAACAGTGTATAAGCATTCCTTTCTCTCTGCATCCTGTTGTTTTTTGACTTTTTAATAATGCTCATTCTGAGAGAGTAAAATGATATGTCATTGTGGCTTTAATTTGCATTTCCCTGATGATTAGTGATGTTGAGCATTTTTTTCATGTTTTTTGGCCATTTGTCTATCTCCTTTTGAAAAACCTCATATCTTTTTCCCACTTTTTAATGATGTTGTTTGTTTTGTTTGTTTTTTCTTGCTGATTTGTTTGAGTTCTTTGGAGATTCTATATCTTAGCCGTTTATTGGATGTATGGTTGATGAATATATTTTAAGTGAAGTATGTCAAGAATGGAAAAACAAACATCGCATGCACTCACTAAAAATTGGGAGCACACAAGAGTACAAAGAGATTTACAGGACATTGGAAATCCAGAAGGCAGGGAGAGGGTGGTGAGGGGCAAAAACTACTCTATCAAGTGCAACGAACTCTATTCTGGTGACAAGCGCACTGAAAGCATTATAGTACCCCATCTTAAGCATTATACATGGTACCCATGTAACAAAAATATGTGTACCCCCTTAATATTTTGAAATTTAAAAAAAAAATTGGAAGTGGCCATTTCCCCAAAGCCCCCTGTGACTTTTTCCAGCAGAGCCCTCCCCCTTTCAACCACTCTCCCATATACACTGATTCATGCTCATTTGCTTTGCTTATGGTTTTGCAATTGAACTACACTTCTCTCAACAATATCATTTAATTGGATCCCTTCTTGCACTTTATGGGATTATGCTGCCAAAAAAAAAAAGACACATAAAAATAATGTGTCCTGGTCCCCAACATTTCTCTGATTTTATTTCTTCCTTTTTTCTTCTTTTCTCATTTTATTCTGGCAATGCTGGCCTCCCTGCAGTCTCTATAACATTCCAGTAAAATCTCTCTCTCTCCCTCTTCAAGGCTGTCATACTTGCTACCTCCTCTGTCTAGAATGTTATTCCCCAAGATACCTGAAAGTTCAATTTCATTTCTTCCTTTGGATATCTGCTCAAATTTCACCTTCTGCTGTCACTTGAATGTGTTCCTCCAAAATTCATGTTGAAATTTAATCCCCAATTCAATAGTATTTTAAGAGGTGGGGCATTGGGGAAGTGGTCAAGCCCTAAGGGCTCTTCCCTTGTGAATTGGAGTAATGCCCTTATGAAAAAGGCTTCAGAAAGTTACCTGGTGTTTTCTTCCCTTCTGCCACATAAGGGCATAGCATTCATCTTTTTGCCCCTGTACCATGTGAGGACACACGGAAGGCTCTATCCACAAGGAACAAGCCCGTTGCTGCTCAGAATCTGCTGGCACCTTGATCTTGAACTCCCCATCTTCTAGAAGTGTAAAACATACATTTTTGTTCTTTATAGATTGCCCAGTCTTTATTTTGTTACAGCAGCAGGAAAGGACTGAGACACCTTCTAAGTGAGGTCATTCTTAACCAAACTAAATAAACATGCTTATTCTCTTGGCAATCTCATGAGTTAGGTTGTTACATAGTAGAGATGAGGGAAAAGTTCACAAGATGACCATCACTGCATTATAAAGAAACACACAAAGGCTCAAAGTAATGGTTAACCATAGTGTTACTCTGTGTCAGAAATTCTAAGCTTCTTAATGGCGGATTAGGGGAGACCTCCTGGCTCTCTGCTCCCACAGCGGGAGGTGAAGAACACGGACACCCACACGTGAGTGAGGCGCTCTCCCACAGGATCGGCTTTGCGAAACTGCAAAGAAGCAGCGAGGGACAAACAGTGGCGCTGATAAAGTAAGGAGAACTGTAAAAACACCCGGAGGGAGTGGGACAAAAGGAAGTGCAGCGCGGGTCAGCCGCGCCTGCGGCGGGCTGGCCCGGGCAGAGAGATCTGACTCACAGGAAGACGACTCTTCCTTCACCAAA
>CAUYSK010111048.1:0-73950 GCA_963575035.1 Avahi laniger
TCCAAATAACAGTAGTCAACAAATTAATGACAATGAAAACTTGAAAAAATTTAGAAGTCAATGAAAATAAAAATATCATATATGGAAATTTGTGGGACAAGGCTAAAGTGGACAAAAAATAAATCTACTAAGTGAAGTAACGCAAGAATGGAAAAACAAGCACCACATGCATTCACCATCAAATGGGTACTAATTGATCAACACTATGTGCATATATAGTAGTAACATTCATAGGTTGTTGGGCAGGTGGAGGGGAAGGGATGAGTACATTTACACCTGATGGGTGTGGTGTGCACTGTGTGAGGGCTGGGCACATTTGTAGCTTTGACTTGCATGAGGAAAAAGCAATATATGTAACCTAAATATTTGTACCCTTGTAGTATTGTAGGAAAAAACTCTGAATTTTTAGAATGTATACATCTAGCCTACTGTAAATACAGAGATACAGATCTAGAAGCCCCTGAAAATATTAGAATGGTTAACATGACCTTTATTTAACAAAGCACTCCAGATATTAGGAGAAAATTACAAACATGAGATGGTGCATTTGGGATGAACCCCTCCCTGTTGGTGGATGTAGCCTTTAAAGTATACAATGCCAGAGAAGGAAGAAAATTAAAACATCCCACCACATACATTGAAACTGTGGGAAAGGGACATTGACTAAACAGAAAAAAATTCTCACTCCAGGTGGAGGCCACAGGCACCTCTCAGTAAAAATAAATATGCTTATTGTGGAGAGGAGGATCACTGGAAGGCAGATTGTCCCAAACTGAAAAAAAAGCAAGGAACCCCAGGAGATGAAGAAAAACCCTCATGTCAGTTGTTAGAATAGGGATGTGACTCCACAATGAATTAAAAGGCCTAAGAGCTGCTCTTGATCCTTCCAATCCACAAGAGGGATATTATGGTACAACTGACAATGAGGAATCAACTAATTGACTTTCTAGTGGATACAGGAGCTAGATATTCTGTGTTGAATACAAAACTTGCTGAGAACACTAGGCAAACAGTGCCCATAGCAGAGGTAATTGGAAAATGACAGCAAAAAGCATTTCTTCAACCTTTAAAGTGTTTGATGGGAGATCTGCAACTGAGAAACACTTTTCTACATATGCCTGAATGCCCCACCCTGCTGTTAGGTTGGGACTTGCTTTGTAAATCAAATATATGAATAACTTTCCAGAAACACAACACCTCCACCTACAGGTTCTGCCTGAAAATGTTCCACAATTCCAGATGCCCCTTACCCATTCAGAGGAAAATTGTAACAGATTCTTCCCTTCAGACGTCTACAACAAGCATGTTATTCCAGTTACCTAGACTTACAAGATCATCCATTGACATTGCCAGACTGGGAATTATACATGTACGGGAGCAGTTTCATAAAAGATGAAAAACGATAAGCTGAGTATTCTGTGGTCACCACTGATAATCTATCAAGCCATGCATACCCCATTCTCGAGTAAAGCAAGCACCACCAAAACTACACAATAGCTGGAACTACCAGCTTACAGAGGACCTGAAATATTCCTTTAAGTGAGACTGTAACAATGAATAGTTTCCATTTTCTCCTTTTCTTGCACATACTCCCTGTTACTAAGGCCTGGCAAGACAATGCCCTGATTCAAATTTCCCAATCTATATCCTTTTGTGCTAATTTGTTCTGATGTTGGATATGCCACCCTAAGCCATGTTCTATTCATGACCATAATGATCTGCTGGTACTTTCAGTAATAACACCTCAGGGCTCTTGAGCCTTCAATCCCATACCACCCCAAAATTTCAGGTTACTTATTGGGTCAGACTCATGCATCTTCCAGAACAACCCCAACCCACACTCTGTTTCTTTAAATGTGAAACTCCTGCTAAGGATCAAAGGATAGGCCTACCCTCAAATTTATGCAAGTCCTTTGATCCCCGTAAGGGATGGTCTTTACCAGTATGTGGAAATATTCCTATTTTAATGTTGCCCAACTTCTCCAAAATGCCACACTTAAGGTTGTGTGCCTCCAGCTACATTTTTATAAGTGCTTGGGATGGCAAAGAATGGGCATCACAATGTCTAGGGAATGAAACTTACAATGGAATTTGTCTCATGGGAACTTCAGTGGTCCTTTTTTTTGCTGGCAACAACACTGTAGCCAAACATTGGACTAGCTCCCTTAAATTATTCACTAGGGTGGCAGAGACTTACCAGGAGGTATCCCAGATGTAGACAAATTTTTTTTTTGGTTATTCTTTGCTCCCCTGGTGGGGACTAGCAGTTCATCAATGAGTACTGACAAACCTTTCAAAGATCATAGTCATAAAAGCAAATGAAACTGCCAATTCTTTCATTAATCTCCAAATTCACTAGATTTGCTAGCCTAGGTAATTTTAGATAATAGAATAGATCTAGATTATATGCCCGATGAACAAGGAAGAGTTGACTCCTCTTGCACTTACATAAATACTTCCTCACAAATTGAAACCACCATAGAAAAAATAAGACAGCAGGCCACTTGATTGTAACATACCTTAAATCAACATACTTCTATATTTCAGGCAGCAGGAGACTAGTTTTCTAGTCTATTTTCATGGATTCCAGAATGCTGGGAGTCAGCTACTCTCCCAGCAAAACAGGTCCCAGGCAGGATCGTCACAAGAGATTTGGAAATAATAGAGACAGAGACAAAGTGTACTTTAAAGTGATGGGGGAGTCAGGGGTCCTCCAACATTCCCGTGAGCCAGGAGGCAATGAGTGAAGTTCCACATCAGTATTTATTGTTACAGCGGCAGTTGTCCTTGGTCATAGAATTATGTGTACATATCATTTGTTTAGGTTTCAAGGCTCCCCAAAGGTTTCAGGGAAACCTTACCTAATTCTGTATACGTGAGTAAACAGTTACAAAATTTTTCTAAGATAAACATTTTAAGCCCTAAGTTAAGAATAGACCTAGCTGAGCATACAAGTTAAAGATAAAAATGCATAAAGCAGGAACACTGAGTCTGTATATTAGTCTAATCTATTTCTCTATATACAGAGATATGTGGTAAGGAGTGAAGCAGAAATAGCCTTGAAGTTTAAGATAGTTCCAGCTGCACGTTTTCTGCTGAGCTGGCATTTCGATTAGCTTCTTAGCCTTGGGCCCAATGCCAAGCTCTGCCTTGCACAAGCTCCAGGCAATGGTTTGCAGGCCTCGAGGTCGTGCTGCCTTGCACACGTCTCTGATAAGTGGAATGCTCCCCTTGTTGCTAAGCAGCTTCTAGTCTGTGAACTAACACACCTACAGATTCCTTCAAGGCAAAGCCCTACAAAACTCTTGAAACTTTCCATGTCTCTTAACTCTATATTCCAACACCAGATGGCCTATAATCTCTTATGGGCATTGTCAAACTGGGTTTAAGCATTTCACTAATTATTATCAGATGCTGTTTGATTTTTAAAATAATTACTTGCTGTATTCAAAAGGGGTATAGACAATTAAAGCAGACTATTGATAAACAACTGCCTTTAATTACCACGCCTCTGGAAAAAGGAACTAAAAGTTATTTATTCCATCATGTCAAGCTGTTCCATTCTAAACTCCCCAATCACTGCCACTGTTCAGCAGGATATAGCCAGAATGGAGTCAACACCACATTTGCCATAGAAATGGGAACAGCGATTGACAGTGGCAATTTGTAAGCAAATCCTAAAAGACATTCAGACAATATTACGAAGCTAGCAAAAGGGAAGCCATTTTGCTTCCAGGATGCTTTTGGCTTGTTCTGTCTTAAAAGTTTAGAATTAACCTGCTGCTTGTTTACACAGCTACTGGGCACAAGATTAGAAACTGACTTTGAGGAAAAATAGATCAAGAATCCAGAACAGGCCAACTGCAGAGTGCTGATGACAAAATCCACCAGACAACCTATTGTTTTCCAATACCCATTGAACAAGTCATGATGACTTGTACAAAGCTTGCTTTCTGCCACAAACCCCCATTACCTCTTCCCTCTATAAGATGTTCAGTAAGCACAGAAAGATGAGATTGACTTTGAGACAATAGTCTGCCATCTCCTCAGGCTGCTGGCACTTCAATAAACCACCTTCCCTTCACCAACACTTGCCTCTTGTGTCTGGTTCTCATATGATGAGTAGTTGAACCAGCGCTGGGTAGCAGTAGTCTTGC
Source organism: Avahi laniger (assembly GCA_963575035.1). NCBI lineage: Eukaryota > Metazoa > Chordata > Mammalia > Primates > Indriidae > Avahi > Avahi laniger. The sequence continues at coordinate 4,158 of CAUYSK010111048.1, forward strand.
CTGCCTCCCACTAGACTGCATTTTCTTTGGTCAGAGGCACCCTTACTCATGGGCCTTGCCTGTGTCCGCGTCCTTCTTGACAAGTGTTTTCTGGCTACTGGTGTTCTGGGCACTCCTGTTCCCTGTCTGCTACTTCCATGTCTCACCAGGATGGCGATTCACTTCCTCTGAAATTTTAATCCCCAGGAAGGTTCCCCACAGGATGGGTGGAGTTGAGATGCCAGACCAGCTCTCCTACAGCATGAGGCCAAAGACAGATGATCCACACAAAGCCCAAAAAAAGTTTGCTGCACAGCCATTTTCCTGTTATTACTGATGAGGACCAAGAGGCCACACAAGAGAACTACCTCTTTATCCCCTGAGACTGTTGGTAGCACAGCTACCTGGAAGTGGTTCCCGAGTCTGTGACCACACTGAACACCTATGGAGGACTGCGTGGCATGCTGCAGGTGGATAATTTGACTGACTTATGAAATCAAACCACTGAAGGATTCTTCCAAATTTGAGCATGTGGTTTCTATGCTGATGTCAGAAGGGGCTGAAAGGTCCAAAACCAAAAGACAAGATACAAATCAAGCACTTGAAGGAGTAAAACTTTCTGAAACTTTTAAAGCAGACCCTGGTTATTTGTGAAGGCATCATAAGAAAAACTTTAAAATTCACTACACGGTTTCTAACTCATTATTCATGCAGAACACTAACATAAAACATATAACAGAGAATGTAGTGATTATAAGCAACATGGTTCATACCATTTTCAAGCCAATTCATTTAAATGTCTTTATATGTGTTATGCACATATGAGATGGAATGGATAGATTAGACCTTTATAACAGAAATGCTTCTGAAAGAGCTGTAACTGATTTTAGTTTGTGGAAATATTGGAATGGTTTCCTTTAAATTCCAGAAGATACTCCAATTCTTCCTATATGACATACAATTGCAGGATCTGCATATTATTCTAGCTTTGACAGAATATGGAATTCCAACCGGGGAGCATTATTTGTTTTTGTATCAAGGTATCACTTATTTATGGCTGAAACTGTTGCAGCACGTGCATTGAGTCATAATTTGGGCATGGGTCATGATAAATGTGGTTGTTACTGTTTTCAAAGAAACAAATGGGTCATAGCTCCTGTGCCTGGTCTCCTAGATATGATGAGCTGTTGTTATTTTGATGAAATGCATAACAAGCTTTCTCAGTGGGATCATCTATTTCATTAAGTAATATAGGCATACCTTATTTTATTGTGCTTCATTTTACTGTGCTTTGCAGGTACTGTGTTTTTACAAATTGAAGGCTTGTGACAACCCTGTGATGAAAAGTCTATTGGCACCATTTCATTTTTCCATAAGCAGACACTCACTCCATGTCTCTGTGTCACATTTTGGTAATTCTTGCAATATTTCAAATGTTCTAATTATTATTATATCTGTTATGATTATTTTCCATTACTATTGTAATTGTTTGGGGGCACCATAAACAGTGCTCATATGAGACGGCAAACAATCAATAAATGCTGTGTGTGTTCTGACTGCTTCATCAATCAGCCATTCCACCATCTCTCCCCCTCTCTCTAGGCCTCCCTATTCCCTGACACACAATATTGAAATTAGGCCAATTAATAATCCTACAATGGCCTAAGTGTTCAAGTGAAAGGAAGAGTTGCACATCTCTCACAAGCTAGAAATGATTACCCTTTGTGAGAAAGGCATGTCGAAAGCCAAGATAGGCTGAAAGCTAAGCCCCTTGCACCAAACAATTAGCCAACACGTGAGTGCAAAGGAAAAATTCTTGAATGAAATTAAAAGTGCTATTCCGGTGAACACACAAATGATAAGAAAGTGAAATAGTCTCATTGCTGATATAGAGAAAGCTTGAGTGGTGTTGATAGATCAAACCAGCAACAACAATACTCTAAGCCAAAGCCTAAATCAGAAAAAGGTCCTAACTCTATTCAATTCTACGAAGGCTAAGAGAGGTGAGGAAACCAAAGAATAAAAGTGTGAAGCTAACAGAGGTTGGTTCATGAGGTTTAAGGAAAGAAGCTGTCTCCACACATAAAAGTGCAAGGTGAAACAGCAAGTGCTGATGCAGAAGCTATAGCAAGTTATTCAGAAGATCTAGCTAAGATCAACGATGAATGTGGCTACAGTAAACGATAGATTTTCAGTATAGAGGAAAGAGCCTCCTATTGGAAGACAATGCTATCTAGGACTTTCATAGCTATAGGAAAAGTCAATGCCTGGCTTTAAAGCTTCAAAGGACAGGCTGACTCTCTTGTTCGGGTCTAATGCAGCTGGTGACTCCAAGTTGAAGCCAGTGCTCACTGACCATTCAGAAAATCCTAGGGCTTTTAAGAATTATGTCAAATATACTCTGCCTGTGCGCTAGAAATGGAACAACAAAGCCTGGATGACATCACATCTGCTTATAGCATGGTTTACTGAATATTTTAAGCCCCCTGCTGAGACCTGCTGCTCAGAAAAAAAGATTCCTTTCAAAATATTACTACTTATTGACAATGCACCTAATCACCCAAGAGCTCTAATGGAGATGTACAAGAAGATTAATGTTGTTTTCATGCCTGCTAACACAAGATCCACTCTGCAGGCCATGGATCAAAAAGTAATTTTGACATTCAAGCCTTATTATTTAAAAAATATATTTCGTAAGGCTATAGCTGCCATAAGCAGTAATTCCCCTGATGGATCTGGGCAAAGTCAATTGAAAACCTTCTGGAAAGGACACATCATTCTAGATGTCATTAAGGACATTCACAATTCATGGGATAAGGTCAGCATTAACAGGAATTTGGAAAAAGTCGATTCCAGCCCTCATGAATGACTTTGAGGGATTCAAGCCTTCAGTGGAAGAAGTCACTACAGATGTGGTAGAAATAGCAAAAGTACTAGAATTATAAGTGAAGTCCGAAGATGTGACTGAATTGTTACAATTTCATGATAAAATTTTAATGTACAAGGGGTTGCTTCTTATGGATGAGCAATGGAAAGTGATTTCTTGGGATGAAAGTGATTTCTTGTGAACTCCTTGTGAAGATGCTGTGAACACTGTTGAGATGACAACAAAGGGTTCAGAATAGGACATAAAGGGTTCAGAATAGGACATAAACCTAGTTGATAAAGCAGCTGCAGGGTTTCAGAGGATTGATTCTAATTTTAAAAGTTCTACTATGATTAAAATGCTATCAGACAAAATCACAGGTTGCAGAGAAATCTTTTGGGAAAGAGTTAATCAATGCAACAAACCTCATTGTTGTCTTATTTTAAGAAGTTGCTACAACTTCTCCAACCTTTAGCAACCACCACCCTGATCAGTCAGTAGCCATAAACACTGCGGCAAGACTCTCCACCAGCAAAATGATTATGACTCACTGAAGGCTCAATGATCATTAGGGTTTTTAGCAATATTTCTTAATTAAGGTATGTACATTTTTAAAGACATAATGCTATTGTACATTTAATGGACTACAGTATTTAACATAATTTTATATGCACTGGGAAACCAAAAAAATTGTGTGAATTGCTTTATTGCAATATTCACTTTATTGTGGTGGTCTGGAATCAAACCCACAATACTGCTGGTATAAGCTGCTATAAAAGTCCATGTGCAGGTTTATGTGTGGACAAAAGTTTTCAGATTCTTTGGGTAAATGCTAAGGAATATAATTGCTAGGTGATATGGTAAGAGTATGTTCAGTTTTATAAGAAACTGCCAAACTGTCTTCCAAAGTGGCTGTACCATTTTGCATTCCCCCCAGCAGTGAATGAGTGTTCTCCTTGCTCCACATCATCAGCAGCATTTGGTATTGTCAGTGTTCTGTATTTTGGCTATTCTAACAGGTATGTAGTGTATCTCATTGTCATTTAAATTTTCATTCCTTATGAAAGATGATGTGGAACATATTTTCATACGGATATTGCCATATGCCATTTCTTCTTCTTTTCTCCTTGTCCTTCTTTTTTGACACAGGGCCTTGCTCTGTTGCCCAGGCTATAGTGCCGTGGTGTCATCATAGCTCATTGCAACCTCAGACTCCTAAGCTCAAGAGATCCTTCTGCCTCAGCATTCTGAGAAGTGCATGCCACCACACATGGCTAATCTTTAAAATTTTTTTTGTAGAGATAGGGTCTCTTGCTCAGGCTGATCTCAAACCCCTGGACTCAAGTGATACTCCCACCTCAGCCTCCCAAAGTACTAGGATTGCAGGTGTGAGCCACAGCACCCAGCCTGCCATATCTTCTTTGGTGAGGTGTCTGTTAAGGTCTTTAGATCATTTTTTAAAATCAGGTTATTTGTTTTCTTATTGTTACATTTTAAGCATTCTTTGTGTATTTTGCATAACAGTACTTTATTAGATATGTCTTTTGCAAATATTTTCTCCCATTCTGTGACCCGTCTTTTGATTTTCTTGACCAGTGTCTTTCTAAGAGCAGAAATTTTTATTTTACTAAAGTTCAGCTTATCAATTCTTTCTTTCATGGATCATTGCCTTTGCTGTTGTATCTAAAAATTCATCACCAAATCTAAGATCATCTGGATTTTCTCCAATTTTATTTTCTAGGAGTTTTTCTTTTTTTTTGAGACAGAGTCTCACTCTCTTGCCTGGGCTAGAGTGCCGTGGTGTCAGCCTAGCTCACAGCAACCTCAAACTCCTGGGTTCAAGCGATCCTCCTACCTCAGCCTCCTGAGTAGCTGGGACTACAGGCATGCGCCACCATGCCTGGCTAATTTTTTCTATATATTTTTAGTTGTCCAATTAATTTCTTTCTAATTTTAGTAGAGACGGCATCTCACTCTTACTCAGGCTGGTTTCGAACTCCTGAGCTCAAATAATCCGCCTGCCTCGGCCTCCCAGAGAGCTATACCAAAAATTTTTTAAAAATTCTATTTTAGAAGTATCTCCAGAGATAACCAGTAATGATAGTTTTTTTTTTTTTTGAAACAGAGTCTCACTCTCTTGCCCCAACTAGAGTGCCGTGGCGTCAGCCTAGCTCACAGCAACCTCCAACTCCTGGGCTCAAGCGATCCTCCTGCCTCAGCCTCCCGAGTAGCTGGGACTACAGGCATGCGCCACCATGCCCGGCTAATTTTTATATATATTTTTAGTTGTCCAGATCATTTCTTTCTATTTTTTAGTAGAGATGAGGTCTCGCTCTTGCTCAGGCTGGTCTTGAACTCCTGACCTTGAGCAATCCACCCGCCTTGGCCTCCCAGAGTGCTAGGATTGCAGGCGTGAGCCACCGCGCCCGGCCCTATTTTTTAGGAGTTTTATAGTTTTGTGTTTTTCTATATTGTCATGGCTTTTTATGAATTTTCCCTGAGTATGCCACTTTGTTGTCTGCTATAATTAATCTGACAAATAGAGTCTGGGATCAAATACATTCAATTTGCATTTAATTATGAGGATACTATCATTAGGACTACAAACAGCAGAATTATGCCCTCCTACAGTATTGATCTCAACCATTCCCACTCCTCCAGGGTCCCAGACCAAATCAGATGAATATATCCCATACAGTATAGCAGACTATCTTAGCAAGCCAGGTAGCTTTCTTCTTAAGTTTCTTAGCCCACAGCATTGATCTAGGTACAGCATGATCTAGCAATTACAAATACTCTTCCTTGGCCCACAAAGAGGAGCTAGGGAAATTCTACTATCCTTAATGACCTTGGCCAGTGAGTTGAGGCTGACCTGAAGTCCTTCCAGGGCTGAGATGCTGTCATTGATCACTCCAGCTGAAGTCTTCAACAAATTTCTTGGCACTCTATGGGAAACTGCCGGTAGTGTGTGCAAAAATAGAGTCTATTATCTCTCTGGCAATTTCCCCCAAATAACCAAGGGTATCCCCCAAATAATAAGGATATCCTCACTTTGGAGAGAACTCTTCAGTTATCTGAGGGCTACATGATCTGGTGATGTTTCCTTAGACACTTAAATGTCTCTTGTGACTATCCCTCAGAGGCAAGTGTTTTCTGGAGGGAAGTATGTTAATGTTTGGTATACAGACAAAAAATACAGCTACAAGTGTATACATAAACCTCTAGAGAGAAAGTACTGCTTAAAACTTTTGGGTCCTTCCACATGGCACCTATATTAGCTGGAGGACTTAGGTTGCCAGTATGTCCAATGTGGTCTTCTAGCCACTGGTAAGCCTTAAGGTTCCCAGTGTAGCTTAAATAATTTAATATAGTCCTTGTTTTGGGAGGGATTAAGGACAGTCCCTCCAGTTTGTCCTGTTTGTCTACCCCACAGTCAGGTGGTATTCACCCATCCCAAGACTGACTGAGTGATGGTTATGGGAATGGAGGCAAGAAAGATATCCGAAGGTAGTGACAGGTGTTTTGTATGGGAAGTGCAGGAACTGTGTCCATCTGTTTTTTCCAACATCCTTCTTTGTAAGATTAAGAGGAATGGTAGTCAAATCATGATCAGAACTGTCTAGTATGGGATGAATAACTAAGTAGTTAGTTAAATTTTAGATGCTTGCAAAAGTTTAGGAGAGATACATCAGGGCATTTTCCTTCATGAGGAAGGTTCCAGTGCAGTTCTAAAAGGTAAAGGTCATGAATGACCCTTCCTCCCCCATTCTTCCTAGGGTCTAAGATATTCCCTCCTCAAATTCTAAGGTTGTTGCTCGGTCTCTACTGCTATAAAATTGGTATTTTTCATCCCTGTAGCTAAAAATTTACTTTTTAAAAATAGATTTTAAATATACCTGGACCCAGACCTTCCTTCTGGAAGGGTCAAGTTCAAGAGGGACAAGGGAATTTTTATGAAATTTAATGATAATTAAGCTGAAATACCCTGACCCCATTTACAGCCAAACTGCCACACAGAGGATGTACTGCCAGGGGGTATACCAAAGGAATGAAAGATGCACCATGCCTAGGAATGGTCACCAAAGAATCCAGAATTTTCAAAATAGTGCTATATAACCTTACAACATTTTTGTCTTTGTTAGGACCTAGGAAACACGCAGGAGGGGATGATTCCCTTGTAGAGACAGCTGCATTCAGTGACTAAATCAACTTACAAAAGTGTGGGAGCCAAGAGCAGTTAAAGGAGGTAAAGAGAGAAATCTTATTGAATCAATTTTTGGAGTGACCACTTCAACACTAAACAATACTAGATGTCTGTGAATGGTAGAATGTGGAAGGTTTGTTGAATACCTTGACCATCAGACCACTGTTGAATGGCTTTAGTGATAAAATGTGCACCACTGTCAGGTGGCAAATAATCCAAAAAGCTGAATATGTGACATGGATCAGTTTCAAAGGCCACAATTGTGTGGCTGAGGTCAGCTGATCAGACTGGAATAGCAATACTATATACTCCAAAACCAGTAAGGCACCACTGATAGCCCCAAGAAGGAATCAAACTACTGATGTAGTCAATCTGTCAGGAGCAGGCTCAGGAAGCATCTATGCAATGTGGGATCCATTACTGTGAAAAAAACAGGCCAACTTTTAGCAGGAATCCCAGCTCTGGCAGGCAGTGGTAGCCTCTGAACCAGAAACATGTATTTCTTTACTTTCTGCCTAGTATAGTAGGAATTGATGTGTTATATGCTTATAATTCCTGGACTAGAAGTTTGTGCCCAGTATATGACCTTGGGTATTTTGCCCTGTGTGGTATAATGATGGATCCAGGCAGCAATGGTAGCAATCTAAGTAGTGTAGGTTCAATCAACAGTTTGATTATTGTTGGTCTCATCAGAGAAGAGGTCTTTACCAGGGGCACCTCAGATGGTTCAGTCTGCAGCCATAATTTCTTACAGAGTTCACAGCCCCAAAGAGGTTTCATTAATCTGTCAGTCTGTAGTATCATAAGTGGCAGACCAAACAGCTAAGCCGTTGACAACAAGCAAGAGCCAGTAAAAGTACAACATTCGTCAAGGAGAGTGTTGGCCAAAGTTATGAGAATAGTCTTGAGTTCTGCAAACAGAGTGACCATGTCTACTTTTGGTTCTGCACAGCTGGCACTGAAGTTAAATAGTCACAGCAGTCTTGTTGACATCAGTTTAGATAAACCATCAGTGAACCAGACCCTGGAATTTAGAGAAACCTCTGTGAAGCAGGGGCACCAATGAGGCACTGGCTTTGATGCAACATGTGATAGTGGGATAAAATTTTACCCAGAGAGCTGTCAATTTTTCATGTAACACTGAGATGCTTCTGGGGTCAGGCTGGGTGTATTCTTGAACATATTACTTATGTTTGACAAATAAGGGTGAGGTTTATTGAGCCATTCTCTTATTAGTCACTGAGTCTGAGTTTTCCTACCTCAAAATGAAAATACTAGAATAAAGAGTCACAATATCTTCATAAATTAGCTGGTCAGCTTAGCCAAGAGACAGCAGCAAATTAATAGCTGTTTTTGAAAACGGGTGTACCTATTAACCATGACAGGAAGATTATGTGTCCAAAATCTCACAGGGGGAAGGCCTCTGAGAGGAGGCTGCCTCCCTCTGCCAGAGTCTCCAATTGCAGTATCCTCAGTCACAGAGACTGATAACTCAAAGGGTTTATAGCTGTGGAGCCCCACAGGTAGAGAATATTCAACAGCTTCCTGGACAGCTTCCAACACAGCCTGCTGGTTTGGGTCGCACTCAAAGGATGCTGATTTTGGATTAGCCAACATAAAGAACTAAGCAGAATGCCCAAATAAGATATACATTCTCTCCAATATTTAGAGTTCAATTAGGTGCTGAGCCTCCATTTTTGAAGTTGTGAGGTCGAAGAGGCAGCAGTTTTTTTTCTTATTTGCCAGAAGGGTTGAGCTTTGTGAACCCTCTCACATAGTCATAAATAATTATCCTTGGTGAGAAGACCTCTGGACTTTGTCTGATGTTATCAGCCAGCCCCACTGGTGGAGGTGTGATAACAACATAATCAGCCATTGATATCGTGGCTTCTGATGTGCTAACTAACAAGGCATCATTTCTATAGCAGAATCTTTGGACATCAGAGGATGGAGCCATCTGCACTAAATCATGACCCACTCTGCTTATGCTCAACAAAATTAACTTTTAATGTTGTTGGCCCACCCAATCTCTAAATCCTCATTGCTAACATCATTTATGTCTACTTTGAAGATGCCTTGGCCCAGCAGGTACAGTCACATTGCATTCTGGCTGGGGCTGCAGGGCTTACTGTCCCATTGTCATAATAACATCCCTTCCCCATCCAACTTGGAGGAGAATAACCAAGAATCACAGAAACATTTGACTTGTTTTAATCCTAACTCTGCTGTTCAGCCTCTATACATTTATTGAAGGTAGAGCAGAGCAGAACCTTTACTCCTTTCTTGTCTGCCACTTGGGCACAAGCATTCACTAATGGATCCTTGGAAGTTCTCTTATGTCCTCTAATCAAGGGTCTATGGGAGCCCTTGTTCTATTCTAGACAGCCGTGTCTCTGTCAGCATCACATCCTTGTCACCAAAAAACATCAAGAAGTGTGATAGGTCTGAAATTTTACCTTACTTGCAAGGTAATAAATTAGCTTGATACAGTTTCACGAATGCTGGCGGAACATAATGAGATTCCTGGTTCAGAGAAAAAGGATTCATGGCACAGCAAGGACTATGAGTTTGATGTTCTTGTCAGTTCAACTTGCTCCAAAATCCCTTCAGAGTGATGCCGAGGAGCCATGGGGCATATTGCACATGTAGTGATTTATTTTTTATTTTAAAAATTTTTTAAATTTCAGCATATTACAGTGGTACAAATGTTTAGGTTACATATATTGCCTTTGCCCTACCTGAGTCAGAGTTTCAAGTGTGTTCATCCCCTAGACGGTGAGCATCACACCCATTAAGTGTGTATATACCCATCCTCTCCTCCCCCCTCCCATCTGCCTGACACCTGATAAACGTTATTACTATATGTGCACTTAAGTGTTGATCAGTTAACACAAAGTGATTTGACATCATAATTGAGGAACTCTCAGCTTTGGAAAACAAAATCTTTTACAGTAGGCTGCTAGAAAATCTGCTCAATTTTTGTCCTCGGTGGAGACATTATCTTTATACCAGGCACACTAAATAAAACTGCCCTCTGCTCTGAAGAAAGACATTATTATCTTCCTGGGCAACACAGTAAGAGGTTTGCATAGTATGAGTTTGGTCCCCAATCATTTATAATGTGACACATTTTATTAAAGTTTGTGTGTTCTGCTAGTGATTCACCTGCAGGTCCGCCCTTCTCTACTACTCTTTAATAATGAGGCTGGGACTCTGCAAATTACATTTCTGAGATTCCCTTGATAGCTACCTTTTGGCTAGGTTCTGCCAACTGAAGACAATAGTGGCAGTTTGGAAGTTGGGAAGAGGGAGAAAGGCATTTTCTTTTTGTTTTTAGTTTCTGCCAACATTTCTCCAGCAGCAAAAAGATATTTATATGTACTGAGAATTCCTAGACATTTACATAAAAATATTTAACAATGATTACCCTTGAGGAGTCGGACTCATGATGATGCTGGGGAGAAAAGGGAATTTTTAGTTTTCATTTTATTCCTTCTGAATTCTGTTTTATATCTATTATAAATGGTTTAGCTTCTGCTATAAACTTTGTTATGCTCTCCATAATTTATTTTACAGTAGTTCATCTTATACAATTAGGTATAGATAAATCTATATTTAGAGGTACTTAGTGGCTTTAATCAGAAGTACCAACTGCAGGGATAATTAGCTAGGACTGAATGCAAAGGCTGTACTCCAGAAATGACTATTACTAGTCTTTTAGCTGTCTTCAATCTGATCATTACCAGAAGTTTATTAATTAGTTTAGAGGATTTTAAAAATAGGTTTTCACTGTTCTACTAAGGAATAATTAGAATAAGCTTTGAATTTTTGCCAAATTCATAGCAAAAAATTGGTATTTCATAATTATTTTAATGGGTGAATCTGAGTATCTATTCATATGATATTTGTCTATTTTTTTAAATTTTTAACTGTTTTAGAAAAATATTTTTATGACCTGGATAAAAGTCCTTGTGTTGTATTATTCCCAGACTAAAACCAATGACTATGTTTAATAGAATTCCTTTTTTGTTCAAAAGAAATATAGAGAGATATACACAGAGACATAGATATAGATACATTGACTTATTTATATTTGTACCAGGATCTTGAGTGAAACATTTAAAATTCTGATCTTATCATTTTCTTTCTCCAAGGTCTCTACTGCACATAGAAGCAAGCAACCAACCCCACATTCCTTAAATGCTTTATTTTGACTAAAATATTTTATGGCAGCAGATAGTTGACTCCAAGTAACAACTTGTAATAATTCAAGTAACTGTTTTGCCACTAAATTTTATAGAAAACCAATTCCACATTTCCATCCTCAGCTTCTGTTCCTCAGGAACCACTTTTAGTACCAATAACTATATTATTCAGGACTCAAGGTTTCAGAATGTATGAGTGTTTAAGGATAAGGAACTTGTGTGAAAGAAATAGACCTTACACAACTGTGGAATGAGTGGGGAAGGGAAGGTCCAGCAGGGAATGCTGGTAAATGAGAGAAGGGATCATTTACCAACCAATTTGAGAAGCTACACACATCCAGCTTCTGAAGTAGAAAGTCTGAAAGAGAAGTTGCCTTTGTGTTCCTACCTCCTCTGTGTGTCCACAGTCAAGTTTCTGGTAGTAGGCTTGGGGCTGCTCTTCATCATCTCAGCCAGGAATCAGGAAAAAGGTTGAACATGGAACACAGAAAAATAAGGACAACGTAGAACCCACCAGAAACCTCTGCATCTGTCCGTTATAACATGTCCATTTGAAGGTAAAAAAAAACCTTCAAAAACTGCTACTTCGCTGCTGTCTTTCAAACCAAGCACATGTTTTTCTTTTGGTCAAGTCTAAATTAGAACCACACAGTGAAGAGGATTATGGGAAATTGAATTTCTAGCTTAATCAAGTTGACACAGCACAATGCATCACATTATGACCACCATTACTATAACTATCACTACTATTTTGCTAATTTCACCTCCCTATGAGAAATCAATTTGAAATCCAGAAAATGGTTTTAAATGTAGTTGGTCAAGCAGGGACCTAATCTACATACTTACCTTGTGAAATTCCAATTATTATAAGAAGCTATCATGAATCCTAATTGCATTAGGGTCTCTAAGTTCTCTGGAGGAGGGAGATGTACTAGAAAAAACATGGACATCTAACCCCTAAATTCCGATCCTGATAATGCTTCTTTCTACTCATGCACCCTTAGGCAAGTTAAAATCTTCCCCATCCTTAGTTTCCTCATCTATAAAGTAGACTTAATAGTACTTACTCTTTGTGAAAATTAAATCACACATACATTTAAACAAAGCTGCCTTCCCCCTACCTTTAGTTAAGTTATAAAGCAGGCTTTAAGATCGAAGGTTACACCCAGAACTGGGAGTAAGCCTCACAAACTAAGAGATGATAAAGGCTGCACTATTATGGGGGAGTGGGCATGGAGGAAGAACTGGTTTAGAAAGACTAAGGTATTCTGAGTAGAGATCCTACAGTCTACTCAGAAATAATAGTTAATAGTTGGCAAGGAAATTGTGAGAAGTTGATCCTGTCACACATATATTCTCTGGTTCAATTCTAGGACAATTTATTTATTAATTCAATAAATATTTAGTGAATAATCACTATGTAGGCATCACTACACAGGGGATATAAATAGGAAAGACACAATTCCTACATCTAAAATCTAATATAAGTAGAAAGGTAAATAAAATGTATGGCATGAGAAACTTGAGGTGTCCAGATGTAAGGCAACTAAACTAATCTTGTCTGGGAAGTGTCGAGGAAGCAGAAAGTGTCAAGGAAGACTTCCTGGAAGAGATAATCTCTCTACTAAGCTGTAAGGATAAATTGGAATTACCCAAGAAGAATGGATGGAAGGATAGTCAAGGGAATAAATAGCATATAAAAAGGCAAAGAGTTTGAACAAATATGGCAAATATGAGAAATTGCCTGTAATTGAGCATGACTTGATATGAACTTAAATTCTGTTGAGAGAGAAACTGAAGATAAGTAAACACATAGATGAACAAAACAGAGACATAGTGATAAATTCTATCACAAAAGTGAAAAGGCTACTACCTAGTATTTAGCAGTCTGAAAGACTGCTAATGGTACCTACTACAAAGGTACCATTTTACCTCAGATGTGAACAAAGGGAATCAGGCATGCGAAGCTCTGGGAGCAGATGACGCAGTAAGTGCTAAGGCTGAAAGCAAGAACAAACTTCTTTGAAATGTAGAGAGAAAGCCAATGTGGTTGCAAAGCTGGGGGAAGGGGCTGTCGGAACCCTGTAGTGGTAGATGAGTTAAAGAGCTAAGAAGGGGGCCACATCATATAGGCCCTTATAGGCAATGTTAAAACTTTGGCTTTTCTTATAAGTGAAATAGAAAGCCAGTGAAGGATTGTGGCAGGGACACGATGTAATCAAATTTACATTTTTATAGCAAGAAAATGTGAGAAATGAAGCTAGAAAGGTAGATAAAATCAGATCACAAATCACTGTGTGCCTTACTAAGGAATTTGGCTTTTACCTAAAGACTAAGAGAAGTCAGTGATGGATTTTAAGCAGGAGAGTCAGAATAAAATTTAGATTCCAGAAAGATAACCTGGAAACATGCAGAGGATGAATTTAGGAGACAAAACTACAGTCAAAGAGACCATTTAAAATGTTTCCAAAACAATGCAGACAAAATTAAAAAGGATAGGAATTAAAGAAATTAGCTTGAGAATGAAGAAGAAGAAAACCTTTTGATACTTAAACATACAAACTGACTGACAGAGGAAGGAAGGAAGTTAGAGAGAGAAAGCAGTCTGGGATATCTCCCAGATTTTGTACTTAGGTCCTTTGGTATATAGTGATACAATTTACCTAAACAGAGAATAAAGGAACAGGAATAGACGGTTTTTCTAAATGTATTAAATGAGAGGACTATAAGACTTATCAAAAATTTCTTAGGCCAGGTGTGGTGGCTCACACCTGTAATCCTAGCACTTTGGGAGGCTGATGCAGGAGGATCACTTGAAGTCAGGAGTTTGAGAGCAGCCTGAGCAAGAGAAAGACCCTGTCTTTACTAATATATATATATATATATATATATATGTGTGTGTGTGTGTGTGTGTGTGTGTGTGTATAAATTAGCTGGGCATCATGGCCCATGCCTATAGTCCCAGCTACTTGGAGGCTAAGGCAAGAGGATCGCTTGAGCCCAGGAGTTTGAGGTTGCTATAATGATGCCACTGATCTCTAGCTGGGGCAGCAGAGCAAGACTCTATCTCCAAACAAAAAAAAAAATTTCTTAGACAAATTTATCTCAAGTATATGTCAAATGTTTTTGGTGAGAGAGAGGGAGGGACAAGGAAGGAGGCATATGTCAAATTTTATTAACTTGTATTAGCAAGTCAGTTAACTAAAAAAGGAAACCAGTTAGGTAACTAGAATAAGAAACGTAGACTAATTCAGAGAAGGCATGAAGGATTATGTAGGTGGGAAGCAGAATACTTATACAGGCAATTAATTTTGTTTTCCCTAGACACAGGGTCTCCCTCTGTCGCCCAGGCTGAAGTGCAGTAGTGTAATCATAGCTCACTGCAAGCTCAAACTCATGGGCTCAAGCAATCTTCCCGCCTCCACCTCCCAAAGTGCTCAGCCACCGCACTCAACTCCAGCATTTTTTTTTTTAAGCACTAAGATTGAAGATTCATTTCATAAGGTCATAAAAACATCATGTCCATATCAGTTATTAGAAAGGAAGTCTGTGGAATATGACCAAATATGTCAGGCAGGCCAACTCTCTCCAAAAGGAAAAGAACAGCACAATTAATAAGCGAGTGAGTCCAGGAGCAGTGGTTCACACAGAGACAAGAGGATCATTTGAGGCCAGGAATTCAAGACCATCCTGGACAACACACTGAGACCCTGTCTCAAAAAAAAAAAAAATTAAAAATTAGCTGGGCATGGTGGCATGTGCCTGTAGTCCCAGATACTCGGTAGGCTGAGGCAAGGGATCACCTGACCCGAGGAGTTCAAGGTTATAGTAAGCTATGATGATGATGAACGTGTACTCAAGCCTGGGTGACAAAGCGAGACCCTGTCTCTAAATAAATAAATACATAGCAGTGACAAGAATACATTTGGGTTTATATTAGAATAAAAAGGTTTTGTCCCCCAACAGCAGTGTCCAACAGGGCCAATTACCATGAAAGCATGAAATAGTGTCAGCAGAGGCCAGAAGCAACAAATTCTAATTTTAAAGAGATTTTGCCTGTGTATATAAAAGCTGCAAACAAAGATGCAGAATTTACATTTTAGCCATTTCTTAGTCATGGGACAAAATATTTTCTTTTGACAGTCTGAAGAAAACGAGGCTGGCTTTCAAAGCTGAACATTCTGGATTCATTTTGAGGGCATCGGTGGTGTTAATGAGAAGAGCTGAGAGGAATATAGACAGCAGAGCTAGGGCACTAGTGGCTGCAGCAGGTGATGAGGCAGTGAGTGACAACTGCAGTGTGACTTAGCAAGTTACTGAATTTAAGTTTCATCACCACTGAAATTCATTTATTCATTAAAGGCCTACTATGTGTTGGCAACTCTTCTAGATACTGGAGATAAAACAGTGAAAAGAAGTAGTAGGGGTATATGGGATAGCAAATGCAAACGTCTAAAGCAAAACCAAACTTAATTTGTTTGAGGAAGAGAGAAAAGTGCAGTATAGATGTAAAGTAACAAATGGAACAAGGGGTTGTGGTAGTAGATGAGTTAGAGAGCTGGACAGAGGCCAGATCATGGGGTCTCAGAGGTAATATCAAGGACATTGACTTTTTTCTAAGTGAGATGGAGTTGATTGAAATATTTAAATCAGGAACATTGCATGATCCAATTTACATTTTTGTAAGATTACTCCAGCTGAGGAAAGAATGGATGGGGCATGGAGAGTGAATAGCAGGACAAACTATTAGGAAGAACAGCAGAAGTAGAGACAATAAATACTAGTGGTTTGTAATAAGATGGTAGTAGCAGAGATGGTCAGACATAGACTATATTTTGTACACAGAGACAACTGGACTTTCTGATGGGTCAGATGTAAGTGCAAGGGAAAGAACAGAATCAAGGGTGGTTCTTAAGATTGTTATATGAACTGGGTAAATTAAGTAACTTAAGAAAAGGGAAAGATTAAGGGAGGTATACATTTAGGAGTATAGGGATTAGGCATTCTGTTTTCATCATGATAAGTTAATGTCATTAGACATCTACATCTAATGTCTATTAGACATCTACATTTTGATACATTAGTAGGCAACTTGGTTACACAAGACTGATACTCTAGAACACCCACTTGCTCCAGAGGGTTAGGAGCAATCACCTAGTACAGGCAACTAGGTCAGCCTTCCAATATACATCCCTGCTTTTTCTAATGGTATCAATAGTTACTCCTCTTCCAGTGGTGGTTCCACCTCTAGCTCACCTCCAGAATTAAAACAAAAGCATGACTGCATGATTTGCTTTGAGAGTGAAGTTATCGGCTCCCTAGTTCCATGTGGCCACAACTTCTTCTGCATGGAATGTGCCAACAAGATTTGTGAAAAGAGAATGCCATCATGTCCAGTTTGCCAGAAAGCTGTTACTTAGGCAAACAAATTCACTCTTAACTATACACATATATACATAAATACTATATCTCTATATGGACTCATAAAGGCATGGGTATAATGGTACCCCTCAGTAAACTTCCTAATCAATTCTCATGACTGTTACGAGGCTTTATTGGGGTTAGGCTAAAGTTATTAGTAAACTTGTAAAAGACTGCTACAGTAACACTAAACCTAAGTGGTCTCTTCTCTATTACTTTGGTTTAAATTATTTATACTATGCTTTAGATCCAGAGATGTAGCTTATCTAAGAATTGCTAAAGCTGAAGTTCAATTTGGCTGAGTGAAGATAATCATAGGTTGTGTGAGTCTATGAGAAAGTGTATACATCTAAGATTTCAAAACAGTATTTCCCAAAGCCTAACCACATTATGAGTCCATGGAGGGTATTTGGCATTACAGATGATTCAGACACTTGCAGTGCTGTCTTCTTTACACTGCCAGTTCAGACAAAACAGGTTTGTTTTTTATTTTACAACAACTTAGGCCTAATTATGCAGGATTGCAAGTAACTTTAATGCATTGTGATTACTTATTGGTAATAATAGGGCTGATGGCAATTTACTAGATCACTGATTATAATTTCAGACAAAACTGCCACATTGACCTTCATCTCACCCAGAGTGCTCAGGGCTGGTATGATCAGTGAATCAGAAATGCAATTATGAATTCCTACCTATTGTCTCCGTTGGTAAATGTGGAAATGGTCACCTGGGTTTTCTCATATCAGGAAGCGTTTTGGGATAGCACCTATATTGGCTAATAACTGAAGATCCAAATATTCCATTCATTAGTCTGATCAAGCTATTAATTAATTTTTAAGCTGTGGATCAAAATGTGAAACATTTTATGTTCAATCCATATCTGTCTTTCACATTGCTAATATATTTTTATTTTTTAGTAATTTAGGGGAGAAAGGGATAATAATGCTGTTGGCCTAATTCACAAAAGCAGCTATGATGACATCCAATCAGTTTGCTTCATTTCAAAACTATTTCTGATCACAGAAAAGATTTTTTTTAAATATACTTGTACATTTCACCTGTCAATGCCTATAACTTCATCCTTAGTATGTTCCTAAGTCTGTGCTGGCATTGAAAGGACAAAACATATATTTAAGTCATACTTAACTTATACTATTGGATTTTTCTACTATTTTTTTAAGTGTTATTTTCTCAACACAAAAGAGGTTTTTTCTCAGTATAAAGAAAATTGAAATCCTAAGTGTATTCAATAGTAAATAGAAAAATTTTATTTTTTATTTCCACTTGAATAGTTACATTTCTATAAAAGTTTACAAATAATGGGTTTTGATTTTTTTCAGTATTAAAAAAGTTACCTTGATGACATAATTGCTTGTAGGATAGTTTAATGTCAGTATTGAAACTTAATCTTCTGCCATCTTGTAGACATAAACAAATGTTCACCAAGCATGTATTTTGTATTTTGTTGCATTGTACATTGCAGCTAATAAGCCAAGGCATTGAAATATATTAGGTGTATGCACAATTTCTATAATGAAAACCACAAACTAAAAACCTTTAACTTAAGATGGTCAAAGCACTGATATTATATATTTGCTATGAATAGAATTATAAAAGTTTTATTTTTCTGATATTAAAAGTTACTTAATAGGGCCGGGCGCAGTGGCTCACGCCTGTAATCCTAGCACTCTGGGAGGCCGAGGCGGGCGGATCCTTCTGAGCTCAGGAGTTCGAGACCAGCCTGAGCAAGAGCGAAACCCCGTCTCCACCAAAAAATAGAAAGAAATTAATTGGACAGCTAAAAATATATATAGAAAAAAAAATTAGCCGGGCATGGTGGCACATGCCTGTAGTCCCAGCTACTTGGGAGGCTGAGACGGTAGGATTGCTTGAGCCCAGGAGTTTGAGGTTGCTGTGAGCTAGGCTGATGCCAGGGCACTCACCCCAGGCAAGCGAGTGAGACTCTGTGTCAAAAAAAAAAAAAAGTTACTTAATAAAGACTTGTTTCCATTAACTTGAAAAAAAAATGATACTCAGTGAAGAGAGGTGAAGGCTGGCATACTATGGCATGTACAGCCAGGGGACTGAATTAGATTTCTCATAAAGAGAATGCATATATACAGAAAAATAGAGTATCAACCAGAAAGGACATCAGATGATAAAATAACTGTAAATGCCTTGCTGATATCTGCTGTCATCAATAGTCGAGGCCTGGAACTTGGAAATTCAAGATATAATATTATAATAATAATATTGCTATTACAGTTAAGCTCTAAAACCAACATGTAATGGGCCAGAGCAGAAATACGCAATGCCATCTTCCAGTAGGGGTAACTTCACTATAATCAGTGATATAGGCTGAATTGTATGCCCCCAAAATTCATTTGTTGAAGCCTTAACCCCAGTACCTTAGAATGTAACCATGTTTGGAGATAAGGTCTTTAAAGAGGTAACTAAGTTAAAAGGAGGTCTTCAGGGTGGGCTCTAATCTTACATGACTAATGTTCTTATAAGAAGAGGAAATTTTGACATAGACATGTGTTTATACTGAGGAAAGACCATGTGAAGAGAGAGGGAGAAGATGGTCATCTGCAAAACAAGGAGAGAGGACTAAGAGGAAACCAGACCCTGCTAGCACAATTGATCTTCAACTTTCAGCCTCCAGAACTGTGAGAAAATAAATTTCTGTTGTTTAAGCCACCCTGTCTCTGGTATTTCTTACAGTAACTCTAACAAGTTAATATAATCTGATTAAATCTAAAAACACAACAAAATTTTAAAAATGTCAATCAGAAAGGGGTTTAATTGCCGAAGGAAATGTAGAAAAAAACAAAATACGCATGAGTTTGAAACCAAGGAAGTCAGTTATAGGGCAAAAAGGAGGAACAAGCACCATGTCAAAGGACAGGTGGATACGTCATAAATGCAAACATATCCATGAGCTGGTCATCAGAGACGCTGACAGAATAAAATATTGAAATAGGAGGGAGATGAAGCAAACAAAAGATTAGAAAGACAAAGTGACTGTACGACATGAAATGTGCAAAAATAGAGCAAGGTGTGAATAAAGGTGAGGCAAGATTTCCACTGATCTTCTAAATGATAGATCGAACTTGCCACCAAGTTCCATACTTTTTAAATAACTCAAGATCATAAGACCTTAAACAGAAAGCCTAGTTCAGATAGAAAGTGTCACTTCTTGTGTCAGAGACTGCCAATGGCTTCCCTTTTTAGTTAATAATAACCCTGATTTTTACTAGGCATATTTCCATCCCACTAAAATATAATACACTCTAGAGGCCTCTCTTATAGTTAAGCATAACCATGTGACTAGGTTTCTGGTCAATGATATATAAGAAGTGTATGACATTTCCAGGAGGTCTGTTTTGCCTTTTCTTTATTAATTTCTTGAAATGTAAACATGTTGAAGTTCCAAAAACCATCTTACCCATCTTGGACCATGAAATAAAGCTACACTCCAGGGTAGGGAGCTGAGGAGGGGACAGAAAGCTGGAAGGAACCTGGGTCTCTGGTGACTGAGGAGCCTTCCTGTCAGCTCTGGTCCATCTTATCTCTAGAATTCTTTAGTGTGCGAGTAATAAACTTCCATCTTAGCCTATCGTATATAGAATTAAGTGCCTGTCTCTGCACTAGCCTTCCTTCACAATTGCCTTTTCTTCAGTGTCATCACTTCATAGACTCTATGCTCCATTTTCTATTTCCTAAATATTCCCATGGTCTTGGTCCATTTGTGTTGCTATAAAGGAATATTGGAGGCTGAGTAATTTCTAAAGAAAATAAGTTTATTTGGCTCACAGTTCTGCAAGCTGTACAAGAAGCATGGTATCAACATTTGCTTCTGAGGAGGGCCTCAGGCTGCTTCCACTCATAGAGGAAGGCAAAAGAGAGATGGCATGTGCAGAGATCACATGACAAAAGAGGAAGCAAGGGGGGTGGAGAGGTGCCAGGGTCTTTTTAACAAGCAGTTATTACTGTATCTAGGCCCCACATTCAACATTGGGTATCAAATTTCAACATGAGATTTGGAGGGGACAAATATCCAAACTTATAGCCATCTATCATTATCCTGATACTATAATTTTTTTCAATTGTTTTTTTTGAATAGAAATTCATTTCCTCTGTTTTTTGCCTTACTACGTATTAAAGCTTCCTCATTCTTAAAAATTATACTTCCATTAGGGTATAAAGGCAACTTACATGCCCCATCCATCACTCTATTTATTGTCAGCATTTCCTGAACTTATTTCATGACCCTTTTTTCTTTCACCGCCCAAATTTTCAGGTACAGAGTGGTCGCTTCTCCCTTTAGTAGTCTACAAGAAATTTTGTGTTTTTTTCTTTACACATCTCCTCATTGTGGACTTCCTGATTTTTCCCTCATTTCTTTTTGATCTCTTTTCTCTTGGCATTCCAATATTACTTATTTATATTTTATATTTTTTCACTTATCCTTCTCTGCCTTTTATAACGATTATTTTACTCAATCAATATGCTCATGAGAGTTGGGGAAGTGAAGATGGCATAAATCTGATTAAGTTTTAAGAAGAAAAATAGTTTTGAAAATTTCACTTCACTTAATCTTTTCAACAACCTAATACACTTGGTCTTAGCCAAAAGGCTGAGAAGCAATTCAACAACTTTTTTTTTTTTTTTTTGAGACAGAGTCTCTCCCTGTCACCCTGGGTAGAGTGCAGTGGCGTCATCATAGCTCACTGCAATCTCAAACTCCTGGGCTCAAGCAATCCTCTTGTCTCAGCCTCCTGAGTAGCTGGAACTACAGGTGCACAACACAACGCCTGGCTAATTTTTCTATTTTTAGTAGAGACTAATTTTTCTATTTTTAGTAGTGACGGGGCCTCACTCTTAGTCAGGCTGATCTCGAACTCCCGAGTTCATGCAATCCTCCAGCCTCAGCTTCCCAGAGTTGCTAGAATTATAGGCGTGAGCTACTGTACCCAGCCCTCAACAACCTTTTAAAGAGCTATTGTCAATCTCTTTTTAAGATAGGGAAACAGAGTTCAGAGATGTTGGGTTACTTGCTCAAAGACAAAGAATTGAAGAAGATGGAGCCAACACTTGCATAGAGGTCTAATGGCATCACCTCCTGTGTTCTTTCCTCTATTCCATGTTAACTTCTCTCAGGGTGAGTAAATAAGAGGTCTTCCTGCCAAAACTGCCTATGTCTCCTCTTGTTTGGTAAACAGTAGTTGCTGGTTTGGCTTTTTAATCTGAATTTGAATATCTTTATATCGGCCCTGCACTTTCCAAACCTCTAACATCCCCACCAATCCCTGTGGTCTAACTTCAGGTTTCTTTGCACATTTAGTTCACCTTCCTGGCTCTTAAGGCTTTTGTGTTTTTGACAGTTGCAGTTTTGTTCAAGCTCAGTTTGGAATGTCTGACCCCAAAAATCAGAAAGGCTGAGCTAAAGTCATACCTAGGCCGTGCTCTAATCTTACTGTAGGAGTGAAAAAAAAAATCAAAAAAAAGATTGAATTCTCCCTGTTGCCAAAAGGAAGAGACTTTTTTCCTCTCCCTTTTCTTAAAGGATTTTCTCGAGCAAACTAGTAATTATAATCCCTCCTCTGTATCTATATCTATATCTATATCTATATCTATATCTATATCTATATCTATATCTATATCTATCTTTTAAAAGCTAAATAAGCCTCTTCTCCAATACAGCCCAGGAATCTTTTTCTTAAGGTTCTGAGAGTCAAGTCTTTGAAACGTAAATGTTAATAAATACCAGGGAAGACAGTGCCCCCATCTCCCATGCAAAGGAGTTAGCCCAAGTGCCTTGCTCCAGGTTCAAAGGACCCCCTTGTCATAGAGATGAGAAGTTTTATTTTTTCTTTGGATAAAGGTAAGAGAAAGAGCAGACACAGATCAAATACCCCAAGGGCGAACTACCAATGAATGAGTTGCAAACAGTGTTGTCAACTCCTCTTACCTGACGTGAGAACATGCATGTAACGCATTGTATCTGCTTGGCCACATAAAAGGTGAAATTTTTGTCTGTCTTTGCGTGGATTGCCTGTGACACCCATCCCAATCTGGTTCGATGCTTACAGAATAATATTTTTTTTTCTTTTCTACATTTGTGGAGATTTTCAGAGATGGCCAGAATATTTTATTTTTATTTTTTTCTCGACAATATGAATTTATTTGTGTCCCCTGCTTTTAGTAGCCTCCCCCACCCTCACCTTCCCACCTGCTTTCAAAGGCAAATTTGATTGATAACTTGCCGCTTGCTCACCTACTTTGCTTTGAGAACTGGGTGAGAAAGCGCAATCCGCCGGCGGTGAAGACCACGACTCCCAGCGCTCCCCGCGCTCGACTTCCTCTTCCGGTCTGGAGGCTGCTGAAACCGAAAGTGCTGTGCTTTGGGCGCAGTGCCGAGATTGATTCACCTTCACCTGTGCGGAGCCCCAACTGACCCCAATAGGAAGGCGGGTGACCAGTAAAACATGAACGGAGGAGTGGATTATATGGTCGCTGAGGAAGAGATCAATCTTACCAGAGGACCCTCGGGTATGTGCGAACGGGTCATATCTGAGAGAAAGGGACTTGCGGGTGTAATCGCGGATATTTCTTCTGCTGAGCCAGATTCACCTGGCCTTGGAGTAGGCAGGCCCCAACCTAGAGGTTTCCTGCAACGCTTTGGGGCACTTAGAATACATTGGCATCCATCGTTAGCCAGGTTCTGAGGAATCCACTTCATAATGCAGTCGGATTACCACACATATTTATAGGCAGGAAGGGTTTCTTTCTACTAATGGTGCTAGAAAGCCTAGGAAAACAGCCTGCTTTAAAGCCAGCACACTGTGGACACCACACCCTTCCTTCCGTTGCCTGCTCTATCCCTGCTCCTATGAGGGACCGTTTAGTAAAAGTGGAAGCATAAACGGGGTGGAGTCTGACTTCATAGCCGTTTTCCTGAAGCTAAGATCCTTCCCTCTCTTTATTTCTGGGAAATTCATTTACAGCGTCAGCTAGAATGGTAAATTTAGCAGGAAGAGACCTTAGAGATCTGTTACAAAAGTTCCCAACTTACAGAAGTTTTACCACAAAATTACCCAGAGCTTTTGTTTTTGCATAAAAAAACAAAAAACAAAACATTGGAATGTTAATTCCTAGGTCCCGTCTCTAGGAATTTGGATTTAATACGGATTTTTTTGTTTGTTTTTAATGAATGCCCCCTGAGATTCTGATATAACCAAATCCTCACTTACGCTCCTCACTTAACCCCTGCTATCCTCTTCCTCCTTGACGTTCTTCTTCGCTAGACTGTGCTCTTGGCGTTATTATATGGTCTTTGGACTTTGTTGCTTTTCCTTTACAGCTGTTTATTTTATCATTTAAGAGCTTTAGCTATGGAATTACGCTACCTATATCCAAATCTTATATTTAACCTCTTACTAGTTCTTTGATATTTATTGGCTGAATAACTTAACTGATGTAAGCCTTAGTTCATCATCTGTAAAATGGGGATGGTTATACAGTACACTTCATAGCGATATGAGAATGAAATGAGTTCATCTATGTAAAATATTTAGAACATTGCCTGACATATGGTAAGCAGTATATGTTTGCTACTATTGTTATTGTTAATGGGTGAATGGCTAGACTGACATAGTAAGTCTTGCTGAATTTTGTATTCCAAGAGTCTCTGATAAATCAAATACTAGGAGCTCTATCTCTGAAATGTTTCTGAAATTTGTTCACTCCTTTGTGTTCTCATTGCTACTACATAGAATGGTAGTAGCTTTTGTCATCTGCAACTTTGCAGTAGCTTAATCATCACTGATTATTCTTTATAAAATATGGTTTTTAGAATTATCCATACTTATGTCTTCTGCTACAAAAAAGTGAAAGTTGGTTTTACTTCTGGGAGTATAACTCATTCTTAATCTTAATGGATTAGTGTCATGCTCTCCATATTAGCTCCTAAACTTTGTCAAAGGCCTATTCAGAATGCCCAAGTTTTTTGGATTTATTTTTTTCTATTTTATATAAATTTTGCCTTCTCTCACTCTTAATGTTGACTTTTGAGACTAACATGGAAAGTTATTTTTAAGCCAAAATCTGTTTTTGTTTACTTTTCATTCATTGATACTTGTTCTTTTCTTAGGGCCAATTGTAACAATGCTACTTCCTTTTCTGATTGCTCTGTAAGTTTTAAAGGCATCTAGTTGTTCTCCTAATCTGCCTTTTCCTTCTTTAGCCTAAATATCCCCTGTTATTATATTACTTCCTGTGATGTTTGAGGTTTGATTCTTCCCTCTTGCTTAAGAATTTAATGTGCTTTGACATAGTCCTTTTGCTGTGGCAACCACAGTATTTCCAGAATCTCCTTACTAGAACAGAACCCTGATACTGTCTTTCTTGTTATAAGCACTAAATATTTTTAAAATTCAGTATAATATCACTTCATCTTTGTTGGCATTTGCTTAACAGTGTAGGCTAATGTTCAGCTCACCATTTTAATATTTACTAAATACTAAAGCTTGTTGACCTTGCAGACTTAAAGTTTCTAGTATTAGCATTTTTCCAAAACATTGGCATTAGGACAAGCTCCACAGGACTAATTAAAAGGAATGATTATATCTAGCTAATATATTTCACCCTAAAGTGCTTTAATTTCTGTATTGTATTTGTATTTATTCAGAATGGAATGTCTTTATTCACTAAGTGGCTTCTTGAATTTTCCTAAACATTTTCATGTCTTAGGCCTATAAGTCAATGAAATTTACTGGGAAAGTAGAGCCACAAATTTAGGATTGAATTTGGATAAAAACAGTCATTTCATATTTGGTAGGTTCATTTAACAAGGAAAGATTTCAAGCTCCTCCTCTTTATTCCTCCCCAGAGCTGGTTTCCTGGTGTGTGGTATTCTTGGTCTCTGAGTCTAATTCAGCTTTTCTTCATGGTATCATCATGAAGATACACAGGAAAGAAATCAATAGTCACCACTAGAAATTTCTACATAATTTTGGTAGTTCCATAGGAATCTTTCTTTCTGTAGAAGAAATATAAAAAGCTTCTAATTCTAAGTATGCATTTCCGTTTGTAGGCAGCGTCGTCACTCTTTGCCTTTGTACAGGTTTCTATTCAGGGACCTGATAGTTTAATCAGATAACTGCAAGAATGTGTGTACTGTTGCCCTTTTGTGCCAGCTTTCTGTCAGGGACAGGAATCTTGGATATTTCCAATGTTTGGGCCCATATTATAAGGCAAATGAATCTATTCTCTGTGATTCTGCTTACTACAGGGAAATAATGCAATCTTAGGAAAATTATGACAATAAAGTGAGGAGGCAAAAAGAAGCTTGACATGTAGCTTGGCATCTCTCCTTTGTCTACTATTTCAACTGTGTAAGGGGAGGCTTGGGCTAGATGACTTCAGAGGTATCTTCCACTTACAAGAGTTCGTGATTCTTTGGCCCATTCCATGTTATTTTATGATTCCTCCCATTTTGGACTAACTAGTTGTCTTAGTCCATTTTGTGTTGCTATAAAGGATTACTTAAGGCTGGGTAATTTATAAAGAAAAGAAGTTTGCTTAACTCACGGTTCTGCAGGCAGTACAAGAAAGATGGCATCAGCATCTGCTTCTGGTGAAGGCCTCAGGAAGCTTTTACTCATCGCAGAAGACAAAGGGGGAGCAGTCATGTCACATGGATAGAGAGGAAGCAAGAGAGGAGAGAGTGCCCATGCTCTTTTAAACTAATAAAGCAAAAATTCACTCATTACTGTGGGGAGGACACGAAGCCGTTCATGAGGGATCTGCACCTGTGACCCAAGCACCTCTCACCAGGCCCTACCTCCAACATTGGGGATCAATTTCAACATAAGATTTGGAAAGGACAAATATCCAAACTGTATCACTGAGTTAGCTGAAGAATTTCAAAGGCAGTGGTCAAAATCTCAAATGCCTTCAAGGGTTGAACAGTTCACCTTTTATCCTTTACGGAAAGCTGTTTCTTTTCTTTCCATGAGAGTCTAGCTTGCTTATAGTCTGTAAGGCTTTCACTTTTTTCTTTATCAAATTGAAAGTCTGTTAATGAGTCTTAAGACTCAGTTACTCTAAAAAGTGTGACAGGACTCCAATAATAGCTTTTCTTCACTGTAAATGGTAGAGATTGGCCATAAAGACAACTCTACTGTACATTGGGTATCATGATTAGGATTCCTGTGTTCAGGCCTGAGGTCTCAATGAGTTTCAGTAAGTTCCTTCTCATATACCATCTTTAAAGAGGGAAGAGAATCTCTGTTTTCTTTCTATAAAGACTTTGCAGAGGATGATGGATTTATACAATGTTTTAGCCATGAATAATTAAGGAAGTATTGTCTTTCTGGCAGTATGCTGGTTACTTTATGTAAATATTAACTCATTTAATCTTCACAGTAACCCTGAATGGTAAGTGTTTAGTCCGCATTATCAGAGGAAGAAATTATCTCAGAGAGGTTAAGGACTTGCCCAAGTTGGAATGCCAGTAAGTTTCAAAGGATTTTAACCCAGATCTCTTGATTTTACTATTCCATGTACTACCTCCCTCTGTAGTAGTCATGCTTAAGAAGTTGATTGCCAGCCTTTTTCTGACCTTTATTTTGTTATGTTCTGCCTCACTACCGGAAGAATTTGAGGCATCTTAAATGACTAACACAATTTACAGTGGAAAGTTTTTATAGTTTGCTGTTGATAGAGCTGAGTACATATCAAGGTGAGAACCTAAAAACAAGAAGCCCCATTAAGTCCAAGCATTTAAGCCTTTACCGTCTTGTTGTGTACTTTGGGCTTAACCCTAACTGAAACTGTTGCTAACAGTTTTCTGATCTGTTCCTTCTTTCATGTATCAAAGATATCTGAAACTAAAGTGCTATATCCTTACCCTATCCTCTCTTGGTTACACAAAGTCTAGCCCTTCATGGAATTTACAATCCAATGGAAATGTAATGTTCTCGTATGAAAGCTAAATCTCAGAGCAAAGGTGCAGATGGTTAGGGAGTATGATGAGCATGTATGTAGTGGAAGGGCATAGAATTTGGAAGGGAGCATGGTAATCTGCTGGAATAGTTCAAGGAGTAGCGCCACTGCTAAGGACCCAAGTGGTCAGTTAAAAGAAGGTGGAACTTAATGCTTGTCTTGTAGAATGGCGAGGCTTTAGGCTAAGGGCCAGGGCCAGGGATGGGTAAAGCCTAAGCAGGAATAGAAGAAAATAAGCAAAGCATATTCTGAGGTCAGTGAGTAAACCACCCTGAATAGAAGGGAAGTTTCATTTATGAGATTCAAGCGAAGAGGTTGCTGAGGTAGGTAGAGGTTGGATTATGGAAAGTCTTCAGTGTTAATGTGGAAACTTAACCTTTCTCCAAGGTTCCACCTTGATTCCTTCCTCTTCCTATCCATTGATTAAGACTCAATTCAAGAGTTACCTCCTCCAGGAAGCCTTCCTTGCCCAGAATAGATGCTTCCTTATTATCAATATCATATACCATTTATAGATTGCCTATCATGTATCGCCAAGCTAAGCACTTTTACCTTAGCTCCTCTTTAAAAGGAACAGATGAAATGGTTATTGTTCCCATTTTACAAATGAGAAAACCTTAACTTTTATATAGTGCAGCTTTATAAGTGACAGATTTAAGATTTGGATCCTCTGTGTGAGTTAAAAATCCAGGCTGGGAGCCACTATAGATAATTGTTTTTTTCTGTTTGCTTTCTCGCTTGTGTCTCCTCCTCCCTCTGCTTCACTCTGAGCTCCTCTGATTCAAAGAATATATATTTCATTTCTTATTTTCCTAATACTTTGTTTACTGTATGACAAAGTGGTCAGTAAATGTTCATGAAATGACTGGGCAAACTGATGGATATCAGAATAATATAATGGAATGTTTTTAAATAAAGGAAACTAGTAACATGATCTATTTCAGCATCAAAAAGTCATAAACAAGGTTTCCCAGTAAATACAATTTGAGAAAGAAAGAATAAGGTTAGATATAATGTGCTATGTTGGATAGGAAACCGGCTAAAATACCAGAAATGAGAAGGAATAGATGGAAAACCCATGGTACAAGTCTCTTAAAGATTGCTTCCAGGATCAGTCTGAAGATCTTTTCAAAACAATACTTAAGAATAACTGTAAACTAATCTATCTAGTGATTACTTTGGGGAAATAGAAAGGCAAGCTGATGTTCAACTATAAAAACATTTTGTGAAGCCATGTGACTAGGGAGAAAAGTATCCAGTGACTATATTTGAATAAATGCAAAATTATTTATTGAGGAGAAATATCCAAAATATACTTAGATAAAATCAGAACTGTTGGTTTCAGAAGACTCAATGTAAAAATGTTTTTTAAAAATTGTTTAGAGTTTTCTATGTGCCTACACTATGATTAGGAATCATGGATACTAGAATAAATAATAAGAAATTATCCCTATTTTTAAGAATTTTACAGTTCAATAGGAGGGTAATTATGATAGGCATGTGCTAAGTACCCTCAAAAGGTAGCATAATCAAAGAGCTATGGACTTTCATAAGACATATTCTATTTCACATAGATTTCAGGCTCAGTGGACCATTATAGACAAAAGACCCAACAAACTATTAAATGCCTTTAGGAAATGTTTTGAAAACAAATTAGGTAATGTCATTCTCCTCTTATACAAAACTACGAGATATTCCTGTGTCAAACCAAATAAATGACTGAGGCAAAAATTGCAATCAGTGGAGGTTTTTTAAGCCAAGATTTTGAGCATGCACCTGGGAAAACACAAACCATGGACAAGTGTTACTGAAAGTTTAGCACTTGTCCCTGTGACTGCACCAGAAGAATGAGGACAAGTGATTTAAGGAAAAGGAAAGAGAAGTTTCCTAATTTGCCAACAAATAAAGAATATGGCTGACTTGAATCTTAAAGTACCATAGTCCTCTCTATAAGCAGAAATACAGAGATTTTAAAAGGAGTTTTCAGCTTGGGGCTATTTCTGTTTAACTATGAGGTCCTGATCGACCTCATCTCTGGTGAAAACAATCTCATGACCTCCACCTAGATAATTCCATTGAGCTATCTCCTGTGGTACAAAGAACAAAGAATATTCCCCTGCCCCTGGCCTTGGGCAAGGATGCAGGTTTTAATTCCCGAAAGAGTGGGAGGGAGGCAGTGATATGAAAGAGACAACTCTTAAAACATTTTACTGTTTTCAGGCATTCCCTGTGTTACATATTGTCCACTGTCAGTTATATCCTTCCATATCTATGGGCGGAGGGACAATGTAGTCATTGAGCTACTTCCTACTGAATTGGGGTGATGTTTTAGATGGAAGATTTATACTTATGTATGCCATTTCAAAACTTTGGCAGTAGATTTACGAAAATAAAGAATACAACAGGTGAAAAAGGGCATAAGCAACAGCTGCAACTGTGAATACTGACAAGGTGAAATGGAGGAGGATACCTGTTAAGAGATTTTACCCCACTTGGTATCTAAGACACCAGTAGGATTGTGGATCCTTACTGTCACCTCGCACACAATGTCTGATACAGGGCCGGGTAAGAAAGAAACATGGGAACTCTGAGTGCAGAGTTATTAGTTGCACCCTGTAGGTGAGCCAAGAGACTGGCTTCTGCAAATTCAGAAATCATAGACAGGAATATTTGTACCAAACAAGGTTTAGGATGACAAACCCAGCAGCAAGACAGATCAGCAGAAGAGGCAATAGCCCAGGGAAATCTTCACTAAGGAGTTGTATCTCTATGCTATAGACAAAACAAATAACCAAAGACAGGTTAGCGAAAATATCAACATTTTCATTTTTCCTTCTTCTTAAACAGATACTTTAGATTGCCTAAAGGCAGGCCCATCCACTGGGAGCTTGGGTCCTCTTCTTCTGTGGGACACCTCTTTACTCTGGTATGATGGACCCAAGGTTTTACTCCTGACAATTTCAACGTGGTGTGAGTTGTTAGAGGCACTTCATAGGGTCCCTTCCACTTCTCTGCCAGTGGTTATTTGGGTCCTTGTTCTTTCCAAGCTTTAAGCACCACTGGTCTCATGGTTTGAAGGGATGGAGGGGTGCTTCCAACTGGGGCAGGGACCTGAAAGAGACAAACTCATGTATAATGGTTAGCATCTGACCCACTCATTTGACATATTGCTTTACTCTACTTTCCTTACTTACATTACCATACTTACTTCGAGGTGCATGGACACCTCTGTGGAATAGCCAATCACGGTGATACTTTGTGAAATGCCTAGGGCTCCATAGATGCTCAGACAGCTTTAGTATGCTCCTGGGTCCTCCTGACAATGGGGCGATTGGTCCAGAGACTGGCCAATAATTAGAAGCCAGGGTGACAACATGGTTACACAGTAAGAGGAAGATGGTTAGGAAGGAGATGAACAGTTTGATGGCGTTCATGTAGTCCCAGGATACAGACAGCTTGACCTTCCCTGTCTGAGTCTCATAGTTTCTGAGGAAGTCTGTTGTCAGTCTTACTCTTTTGCACATTGTGTCCTTTTTTCCTCTAGCTTCTTTTAAACTTTTCTCTTTATACCTGGTTTTGAGCAATGTGATTGTGATATGCCATGCTGTTGTTTTCTTTTGTATTTATACTGCTTGGAGTTTGTTGAGTTTTTTGGATCTATTTGTTTATAGTTTTCATCAAATGTGAACCAGTTGTTTTTTTAGATGTTTTTTTCTGACTCCTGTTTTTCTCTCCTTCTGGAACTCTAGAAACATATATTAATATATTTACCCGCTTGCTGTTATCCCACATGTTACTGTGATCTCCACTCCCCTCCCCAGGCCTTTTTTAAATCTGATTCATTTTGGATTGATTGTATTGCTGAGTTTTGAAGTTTGCTGATCTCTTCTTCTGTGGTGTCAAATCTGTTGTGTTAATCAAATAAAGTGCATTTTTTTCTTTCAGATACTATATTTTTCAAACCTTTATGTTCTGTTTTTAAAAAATCTTTTGTGTTTTCATTATGTTTGTCTTTCTTGAATTACTTACACATAATTTTAATAGCCTTTTAAACATCCTTGTCTGCTATTTTCATGCTCTCTTATTTCTGGCTCTGTTTTTATTGACTGGTTTTTCTCTTGATTTTGGGTATTTTTCTTGCTTAGAAGGCTAGCAGTTGTTAATTAGATTCTGGATATTATGAATGTTACATTATTGATTGTCTGCAATTTTTTTTTCCCATTAAATGTTGAACTTTGTTTCAGCAGACAGCTAAATAACTTGCAGGTCAGTTTGACTTCTTAAGGCCCATTTTAAGCTTTTCTAGGATGGTTCTAAAGTACTATTCACCCTACAAATGAGGTATGATTGAAGTGGATCTCCACTGAATTGCCAAATAAATCACTGAGTATTTCTGTTTTGGCCGGTCGGAATTTGTTTTCTCTGCCTCATGTGAACTCTGAAAATTATTTGGTTTAGAATTTCCTAGTTGTTGCTTGTCTAGCTTTGTGGAGTTTCCTCTACATCTGAATGGCCTAGTACTCAGTAAAGACCCATGGAGATATCTGAAGCTCTTTTTTTTTCCCATCTTACTTCCTCTTTTCCAGAACTCTGTCCTGCAATTCCAGCAAACTCACCTTCCCTAAATTCTGATCTCCATTTCGTCAACTCAAGTGAGACTGTCAGGCTCTGCTTGGTTCCTCCTCTCTGGCTATGATCCAGAAATTACCTCCACTCAGAAAGTTAGAGTGCTTATAGAGCTACATTATTTATTTCCCTTTTATTAGATATTTTAGTCCTGCACTGCCTTAGCCTGGAAATATTTATTCTGTATATCTGATTTAGTTTTCTTGGTTTTTTTTATGGTAAGAGGTTAAGTCTTATCCTTGTTCATTCATTATGGTTGTCGCACATAAATGTTTAGATATATCTTGTATCTTGTTATTTTATATCATCCCACAGATACCTGAGGCTCTATTCTGTTTCTATTTGTTTTCCAAATTTGTATTTTTCTACTGATCTGCTTTCAGGTTCTCTGACTTTTTTTCTGTGCTCTCCAATCTGCTGTTAAGCCTATCCAATAAATGTTGTATTTCAGTTATTGTAGTTTTCAATAAGTCTTGTACCTCCTTGGATAAATTTATTCCTAAGTGTTTTATTCTTATTGATGCTACAGTAAATGAAAGTGCCTTCTTCCTTTTCTAATTATTCATTGCTAGTGTATATAGAAATACCTCTGAATTTTGTGTGTTGATCTTACATCTTCAAATTTTCTTAATTTGTTCATTAGCTCTTGGAGATTTTTTAAGATGTTCTATATAAAAGACCACATCACCTGAGAAAAGAGGGAGTTTTACATTTTCCTTCCCAGTTTGGATACCATTTATTTCACTTTGTTTTCCCTCTAATGTCTAAAACTTCTAGTAGAATGTTGATAGAATAGCAAAGGCATGCGTTCTTGTCTTATTCCTGCTTTTAGGAGACAAGTTTTCAGTCTTTCACTATTGTGTATGTTGTTAGTAGTAGGTTTTTCATAAATGCCCTTTATCATATTGAGGAAGTTCCCTTCTATTACTAGTTTGTTGAAGGTCGCTTTTTTATTTTTAAAATCACGAGCAGGTGTTGGATTTTGTGAAATGCTTTTTTTACATTGAGATGATCATGATTCTTTTTTCCTTCCTTCTTTTAATGTGCTACTTTACTTTGATTGATTTTCTTATGTTGAACTACCTTTACAT
The DNA here is from genome assembly GCA_963575035.1 of Avahi laniger. NCBI lineage: Eukaryota > Metazoa > Chordata > Mammalia > Primates > Indriidae > Avahi > Avahi laniger. The sequence goes on from CAUYSK010111048.1 coordinate 37,563, forward strand.
TCCTGGGATAAGTCCCACTTGGTCATGATGTGTAAATAACTCTCTTAATGTACTGTTGAATTCTGTTTGCTAGGATTTCATTGAGAATTTTTACATCAATATTGATAAGGAATATTGGTCTGTAGGTTTGTGTGTGTGTGTGTATGTGGTGTCTTTGGCCTTCATATCAAAGTAATGCTAATCTTATAGAATGAATTAGGAACTGTTTCTGACTTTTCTATTTTTGGAAAAGTTTGAGAAGGATTGCTGTTCTTTTTTTAAAAAATGTTTGGTAGAATTCACCAGATGAAGCCATCTGATCTAGGGCTTTACTTTGTTAGGAGGTTTTTGGTTACTGATTCAAAAATCTTTGTTACAGGTCTGTGTAGTTTTCTGTTAATTGATGAGTCATTTTGATAGCTTGTATATTTTAAGGATTTTGTCCATTTCACATGGGTTATTTAACTTGTTGATGTACAGTTCATGTAGTATTCTCTCATAATCCTTTTTCTCTCTATAGTATTGATAATATAGTCCCACCTTCATTTTTTATTTTGGTAATTTTAGTCTTCTCTTTCTTTTCTTAGTAGATAAAGGTTTATAAGTTTTATTGATCCTTTAAAAGAACCAAGTTTGGTTTTACTGATTGTATTGTTTTTCTAGACTTTATATTGTTTATCTCTGCTCTGATATTTATTATTTCCTTTCTTTGACTATGAGTTTGCTTTGCTCTTCTTTTTCTAATTCTAGTATTACTATAATTTTAGTTTGTAAATTCACTTTTTATTTTCTATAGAATTTAAAGCACAAATACACAAAAAATAGTCATAAATCTATGTTATCAGGCAAATGATATATGAGCATGTAATTTCTGACATCAATAATATAGAGGGGGAATGGAGTTGTATAGGAATAGAGTTTTTGTGTGTAATTGAAGTTAAATTTGTGTCAATTCAAATTAGATTGTTATCTGTTTCGGATTTTATATGTAATCCCCATGGTAATCATCAAGAAAATATCTGTAGAATATACACAAAAGGAAATGAGAAGAGTGGCAAAAAGTGTCATTGCAGAAATAGCAATTAGGCCAGGCGTGGTGGCTCACGCCTGTAATCCTAGCACTCTGGGAGGCTGAGGCGGGAGGATCGCTCAAGGTCAGGAGTTCAAGACCAACCTGAGCAAGAGTGAGACCTCCGTGTCTACTAAAAATAGAAAGAAATTAGCTGGACAAGTAAAAATATGTAGAAAAAATTAGCCAGGCATGGTGGCGCATGCCTGTAGTACCAGCTACTGGGGAGGCTAAGGCAGAAGGATTGTTCGAGCCCAGGAGTTTGAGGTTGCTGTGAGCTAGCCTGCTGCCACGGCGCTCTAGCCCAGGCAACAGAGCAAGACTCTTTCTCAAAAAAAAAAAAAAAATAGCAATTAAAGACAAAAGAAAGCAGTAATGGATGAAATGAAGGACTAAAAAAAACACTGTGAGACATACAGAAAATAAGAGCCAAATAACAGAAGTCCTTCCTTAGTAATTACTTTAAGTGTAAGTAGATTAAACTCTCCAATCAATAGGTAGATATTGACAGAATGGATTTAAAAAATGGTCCCACAATATGCTGTTTATAGCAGACTTACTTTAGAACTAAAGACACAAGTAGGTTGAAATGAAAGGATGGAAAAAGATATTCCATGGAAACAGTAACGAAAGAGAGCTGGGGTAACTATACTAAATATACAAAATAAACTTAAGGTAGAAACCATCACAGGAAACAAAGAGGAACATTACATATTTATTTTTTTTAAAAAATCAATTCATTAGGAAGATACAACATTTCTACACATATATATACCAAACAGCAGGGCCCCCAAATATTTAAAGAATTGAAGGAAGAAATAAGAGTTAGACTTCATTTTCAGTAATGAATAAGACAACCAACAGAAGATCCATAAGGAAATAGAAGATTTGAACACTATAAACAAATTAGACCCAACAGATGTATACAAAACACATCACCAAATAACGGCAGGATATACATTTCGCAACATGTGGTGTTGGGTAAACTGGATATCCATATCCATATACAGAAGAATGAAGTTGGATTCTTGCCTTATACTATACACAAAAATTAACTAAAAATTCATTAAATACCTAAATTCAAGAGGTAAAACTCTAAAACTCTTAGAAGAAAAGGTAGGAAAAAGCTTCATGACATTGAATTTAGCTATAATTTCTTGAATGTGACAGCAAAAACACAGGCAACAAAAAGAATAAACTAGGTTTCATTGAAATTAAACATTTCGTATGTTCAGGGACACTGAGGAGAGTTAAAGATAATCAATAGAAGGGGAGAGGATATTTGCAAATTTATGTCTGATAATAAGTTAATATCCAGAATATATAAAGAACTCTTACAACTCAACAACAACGAAAGCAAAAAACACAAGTCAAAAATTAGCAAAGGACTTGGATAGACATTTCTCTAAAGAAGATGGTACAAATGGCCAATAAGCACATGAAAACATAGTCATTGAGGAAATACAGATCAAGACCACAATGAGTTAACACTATCCATTAGGATGACTATTATAAAAATAAATGACAAGTGTTGGGGAAGGTGTGGAGAAATTGGAACCTGTGCATTGCTTGTGAGAATGCAAAATGGTGCAGCGCCTGTGGAAAACAGTTTGGCAATTTCTCAACTTCTTAACATAGAATTACCATGTGATCCAGCAATTCCACTCCTAGATGTATACCCAAAAGAATTGAAAGGAGGAAATCAAACAGATACTTGTACACTGATGTTTATAGCAGCATTATTTGTATTAGCCAAAATGTGGAAACAACACAAATGTCCACTGACAGATGAATGGATAAACAAAATGTGGTATATACGTACAATGGACTATTACTCAGCCTTAAGGAATGAAATTCTGATATATGCTACAACATAAATGAACCTTGAAGACATGCCAAGACACAAAAAAACAAATATTGTATGATTCTACTTATATGAGGTACCTAGAATAGACAAATTCATATAGACAAAAAGAGTAATAGAAGTTATTAGGAGTTGGGGGCAGGAGAGAATGAAGAGTTATTGTTTAGTGAGTAGAGAGTTTTTATTTGGTGAAGAAGTTCTGAATATAGACAGTGATGATGGTTATACAACATTATGAATGTACTTGACGCCACTGAATTACGCATTTAAAAATGGGTGAAATGCTAAATTTTATGTTAAATACATTTTACCACAATACAGATAGACAGGAAGTTGTGTGTCCAGTAGAATTTGATCAATGTCTGCGGGGGAAATTAGTGGGATTGATCTTGGGATAGAAAAAGCCTCCAGATAATTAGAGGGAAAGTGGGGGTCTTTATAACTCAACAAGTGGCTGTAATCCTTGGTGTTAATGGTCTATTTCGTTTTCTTTTAATTATGTTCAGAATTATTATTTCCAGAATAACAGGTTGAACACTGGTCTTTTACTTTATAACTTTTAGATTTTATAGACAAGAATTTGGGTGAAATGAAGGGTTTTCCTTATCTAATCTGAAGGTAAGCAATAGGGATCCTGACTACGGTAATAGAACTCCAGAGTGATGAATTCTTCCTTTGGAATATAGTACCCTTGGGGACTGTTCTACAGCCATTATCTCAACATTGCTTATTCACAGCCAGCCCAAAGACCAGTTGGTTCCCAGGATAACCAGCAATGTTTAGAAGATTTTTTTTTCTAAAACAGTTTGTTTTCTGCAAAGATGCAGTATACCAAAACGATTAAAAACTCAAGCTTTGGAATCAAACAGCCTGACTTAGAGTCTTGGCTTTGCAAAGAGCTAACCATGTGACCTTTTTGTAAAGTTGCTTAATCTCTCCATGCCTCATCTTTTAAATTCATCCGTGAAAAGTGAGCAATACTTAATGTTTGTCAAAAAGATTAAATGAGAAAATGTATGTAAAGTGCATAACATATTACTTGGTACATATTAAGTACACAATAAATATTAGCTATTGCAGCTGTTATTGCTCTTACTCACAACATATTCAGGGTACAGAACTGTAGTCAGAAGTCCAAAAGGTATTTCTTGTTTAACTTCCAAAGCTCTTCTGCTAGGACACTTTTCTTTCCCAATCTGATAGTGGTGTCATTCTTATGCCACCTTTACTTTTTTGCATTTAGATTGCTTATCTAAATTAGATATGAAGCAACCCACTTTAATCTTGCTGTGTTTTAAAAATTTATTGGGACCTTATAACCAGAGTTTACTAAGCAATACTTTTTCATTCGCTCACTTTTTAAAAAAGTTACGTCAAGTCCCAGTGTTTTTTCTTCCTTCCTGTCTCCTCAACCCCTTTTGGACCTTAGATGCTGAAAGCTGAGTTAATTATACTCTAGCTCCAAAGCACACTGCTGTCATCAGTACCTTCTTCTCTAGTTCTGTTTTTGCCCTTCATACCTAAACCCTAACCAGTATCGTTCCCCCAACAAGTACCCACTCTAATGTGTCTTTACATGTTCTTAAATATGCACACATTTTTGTATATAGATAATATTGTTTCGTGCATATGTGCTTTTATTTATAGGAAGTGTTGTGCTATGAGTATCAACATTACATTTTAAAACCTGCCTTTGTAACTTTGTGATTATTAAATGCTTCTAACTCTTAACTATATGTTAATCTATTCCCTGAAGGACGGACACCTAAATTACCATGAACTCCATACTACCACAAAATATGCTACAGTGAACATACTCTTGCATTACCCTTTATAGATGGGATGATCACATTTGTCCAAATGGGATGCTTTTGAAATTGAAGAGGGACTCTTAACTACACTGGGGCAACAGGTATATACCAACACTGTCAGACAAACCAGGATGTGTGGTTACTCTACTTATGAAGGATTTTTCTGGGATGCAGCTGATAATTAGCAGATATGTACTGAATAGCTTTTCCCCTTCTCGTTGTTTCAGATGGCATCTATTCCAATGGGTTAGTGCATGTTGGATGACTATTGCAGATTTTAAATGTCACCCTTGCTAGAAACTATTCATGAGGGAGATTGCTAGGTCACAGATTATAGATATACTTAATTTCAATAAGTTTGAGTTCTAATCAGTCTTTTCCTCTTTGTGGATAAATGGACTTTTTAAATCTGTCTTCCCATCACTCAGGAGGTTTTGCATATGTACTGTGTATTTATTCATCCTTTCTCCATCAGATTTTCTAATTTGGGTCTACAGCAGCCACGAGTTTCTTGACAACTACACCTAGTCCCTTACCCCAATATAGCAATCACTATGTAGTTTATAAAGAATTTTTTTAAATTTTATGGTATTGGCTCCTAAAAATTACCCTTTGAAGTAGAAAGGGCAGAATTTGTAATCCTTATTTTACAGAAAAGGAAGCTGAGGATCAGAGGTAAACTGACTTGCTTCCGTCCACATATCTGGTAAGTTATGGAGTTGAACTTGGAACCAGGTCTTATTTTGATTTGCTTCTGTAATATCTAAAAGGGACAGGGAAAAGGGTAAACTTCGGTCTGTGGTTAAAGTAGGGACTGTCTCTTCCTCAGAACATAACATCATGTCTGACACATAGTAAATGATCAGTAATTTTTAGTGAACAAATGAACTGATTGCCACTAATCAGTGCTGTGGTGACTCCCCTTCCCTGGAGCAATGCTTTCAAATATAAATAAGCAAAATTCTGTAAATATTCCGGCTGAACAAAGGGCTTCAGGTCAATCCAGGAGTTCTCATGTTAAGTGTTTTGGTTCATTTACAACGGAAGTAGCAATGGGTTATAAATGTACCTATGTAATGTAACTTTACAGGGGTAAGTAGTAGACTGCACTGGTTGGTTCATGGTAAATCTCAGTAAGATTTCTTCCACTATGCTTTTTTAAGACACTGTTTCTGTAGCCTTAAATAACCGGTAGCAAAGCCCCTCCTCTTGCTAACTTCTCTGTTGCATTCAGCTGCTTAACACTTGCTTCCCATTCCCAGGATCCCGAGAGACAGCTACAGTGTTTGGTGAGAGAGTCCAGTGATAGTGAGGATGGATTTCATTGGCAGATTTTTCTCCACTTGATCTTATCCAGAAGGTCAAGAAGTGATGAAAGATTTTCTCTAAATGGTTTTTTCCTGGATTGGGAGAGGTTGGTTGGCCTCAGCCCCCTTGCTCAAACCTCACCGTTTTGAAGTCATTTCAAAGCCTTGCATAATCTTGTTCTACCTACCTTTCTATCTCATCTCAAATTCCAGTCCTCTCTCCAAAACTTGCCACCTTTTATGAGACAAATTAAGGGTGCTCTAAGAAAACCATTTAGTAATTGAAAGCTCCTATTTTTCATACCCTACCCTTCAAGGAAGTTAAAATTGTTATCTTTCAGAAGTAGCCCTTTCTATCATGCATCTTATATCCTTTGTATTCTCTAGCTGCAGGAGACTCCATGCAGTGTGTGGCATTTAAATTAGATGCTTCCTGGTGCTGCTTTCTTTGGTCATGTTTTTCTTTAAATCACAGTTGATTTACTATCGCTTATGTTAATACGATGAGTTTCACATATAAGCTTTCCTCCCATCAATGGGAAGAACTTTTTAGAAAACCCATATATGTTTCTTTAAGTATCTGTGATTATGGCTTATTCCTTCCAATTGCACCACCAAATTTTTGTTTTTTAATTGTTTCCAGACTATCTCCTTTCTCTTTGCACTGTGGCCCTGAATTCTACCATTAGCTGACATTCAGAAAGCCCTGGGGAAGTTCAAATTTCTTTTTCTTTTCTTTTCTTTTTTTTAATGCATAAGTAACCATAACAATGGTTTCTGTAAAGTGAAAGCCTTTCCACAGCTTAGTCATTGGTCCATGGAAATAGCACTTTGGTAGTTGGCTTGCTTTCTTGTTTTCTTTCTTTCTTTCTCTTAATATTTTATTGCGGTAAACTTAGATCTACCCTCTTAACAGATTTTTAAGTATACAATACCAGTTTAGGCACTATAGGCACAATGTTGTACAGCACATCTCTAGAACTTATTTATCTTGAACAACTGAAATTTTATGCCCATCTAAAATATTCAAACTCAAAGAAACAAAGAAGAGAATTACGGTTGTCAATGACTTGGGAGAGAGGAAATGGGGAGTTGCTAATCAACAGGTAGTCATTTTTTTCTACATGAATAAAACTTGTTTATCACTGTACCTACGTATAGGTTGAATGTCCCTAATCCAAAAATATGAAATCCAAAAGCTTTAAACTCCAAAACTGACCACCAAAATGACACTCAAAGGAAATGCTCATTGGATCATTTCAGATTTGGGATTTTTGGATTAGGGATGTTCAACTGGTAAGTATTAATATAATTCAGATATTCCAAAATCTGAAAAAATTCAAAATCCAAAACATATCTGGTCCTAAACATTTTAGATAAGGGATGTTCAACCTGTATGTGGTTGTTTGTACTTGAGGTAGAAAAGGAAGGAAGAGTGAATTTGGTGACTTAGTCATACTGTGAAATAGCAGAACCTTTCTGGTTCTGAGGTTTCCTGCCAACACCTAGACCACTGCCCCCCTAACCCAAAATAGAAAAAAATAAGTGAAACTCCCAAGACCACGTCTTCTGAAACACTACCATACATAAACTCTTTAGGAGCTTGGGAGAAGAAAACATGGAAGAGAAAGTATGGTTAGGAATCTCTTTTCCACTAAATTAGGAGTTCATTTGATAATTGGTTAAAAAACATAGCTTCTTTTCAAGAACACAGCTAACACTGTTACATTCCTGACATCAGGAATGTCAAGAAATGGGTCCTCTGAATGCCATCAACAGAATCATAATCAAATGTGAGTAGAACTTACATCTTACAGGAATCATCATTATTCTTTACTAAGTTCTGTATATATCTTTCTTTATATATTCAACAAACCATGTTGTTCACTGTGTTTGTATTTTTAGTCCTGCCTGATCTAAGTGGGCAACTCTGAGTACTCTTGACCTCTGTTGGTGATATTACTGACCTTGCTCATGGCTCTTCACCAGCTACATCACAGTCTGACTTGCCAGCCTCTTTTCCCCACTAGGCCTTTCCTCTCTTTCTCTAATCCTTCTCTAATCCCTTTCTTTCTTCTTCACCCCCATCTCTTTTGCTCCTTCATGATTTTCTCAGGGCTGGGCTTCAACATCGTCGGTGGGACAGATCAACAGTATGTCTCCAATGACAGTGGCATCTACGTCAGCCGCATCAAAGAGAATGGGGCCGCGGCCCTGGATGGGCGGCTCCAGGAGGGTGATAAGATCCTCTCGGTGAGAACTGGCTTCGGCCTTCTTCACTGTCCTTTGCTCCCCAGACCTTAGATCCTATCCCCAACCCCTTCCTTGGAAGATTCCTGCCTGACTTTTTGGATCTGGAAATATCCAGATTGTAGAGTTGAATGGGAGGAACCTTGATCAGTCATCCTTTCCAACCCTATTATTTGGCATGGAGGATAATATTTTCCTCATTTGAGAGTCAAGGCAAATTAAGCAAAGAGTGTGAAGTTACTTGCCCAGGTTAAAAAACACAAAGCAGGAAACGGTGAGGGACTGGTATGGGGGAAAGACATTTAAAATTCATGATTTTTGTCTTTCTTCCATTATTTATCACCTCTTTTTGTTGATTAAAACACTTATGTGTTTCTTCCTTTGGGGGAATGTCAGCCCTTTTAATTGAATTTAACTTAACTGCAAAAGACACAAAGAAGGAAGGTTGGAATTAAGTGTCCTTTTCAGACTCAGAGCTTTTTTCACTTATGTAGATGAAAATTTGGAATGTAGCTTGATTTGATTATCTGTCCATTGTGCTCCCATTTCATCCTGCTAATGTCTTTACTAAGACATTTACTATATGATAATCATTAATTTTATTCTTTTCTGGAATTTCTCAAAGGCAGAGATGAGATCTTTGAAATCTTTTTTTTAACTTTTTATACCCTAGCATGAGACTTAAAGGGAAATTTGAACTAGGATAAAGCTTCTCATGGCAAAAGCTCCTATCTTCTTCTCCAGATGGGCTGTGGGTCCATGGTCTGAAGAGGCGAAAACTATTCTCTCCTTTCTCTTATGAATTGAATAAGGTAGGATAGCTAGATTGAGAAAAGGTTGACATAAGTGAATGAAGTACAGACTAAAAGAAGTCTTGATTGTCAGAATTAAGTATTAGTCTCAGAAACCTGATTTTGAACCTCCCTCCATAAGACAGATTCATCCCTTTTTTTTTTCAGAGATAGGATCTCACTCTGTTGCCTGGACTAGAGTGCCGTGGTGTCAGCATAGCTCACTGCAACCTCAAACTCCTGGGCTCAGGCAATCCTCCTGCCTCAGCCTCCAGAGTAGCTGGGACTATAGGCACTTGCCACCATGCCCAGCTAATTTTTCCATTTTTTTGTAGAGATGGGATCTTGCAATGCTGCTCAGGCTGGTCTTGACTCCTGGCCTGAAGCAATCCTCCTACCTTGGTCAGGTGGTATCCTCAGTGCTAGGATTACAGGCATGAGTCACTGTGCCCAGCCCAGTTAATCCCTTTAAAAATTTTGTTACTATAGCTTTGTTTTGAATTTTTCCCTTTGAATTACTTCTCATGGAATTTAATTGATCAGTAATTAAAGGCCATATGTGAGAAGTCTCATTGTTCTCTTATTTGCCAGTTTGTTGGACACTTCTTTCCCATCCAGCCTATTTGGTAGCCATACATGAAGGCAGAGATACAAAGGAAAGGAAGGAGAGAACTTCCACTTTTCTTCATTTGGCATCTGAGTATTTGAGAGATCAAGCTTAGCAGTATGGTTCTGAATGCCTCTTCAAGAAGACTTTATGACTCCACTTAGTCCCCAGAAAAGAAAGATAATCGGAACAAATAGTTAGTAGAGCTACCTAAATTAACTCAAGAATGTTTCTTAAGAATGTATCCTAGGCCAGCGCAGTGGCTCACGCCTGTAATCCTAGCACTCTGGGAGGCCGAGACAGGCAGATTGTTTGAGCTCAGGAGTTTGAGACCAGCCTGAGCAAAAGTGAGACCCCATCTCTACTAAAAAAAAAAAATAGAAAGAAATTAATCAGACAACTAAAAATATATAGAAAAAATTAGCTGGGCATGGTGGCGCATGCCTGTAATCCCAGCTACTCGGAAGGCTGAGGCAGAAGGATCGCTTGAGCCCAGAAGTGTGAGGTTGCTGTGAGCTAGGCTGACGCCACGGCACTCACTGTAGCCTGGGCAAAAGAGTGAGACTCTGTCTAAAAAAAAAAAAAAAACAAAAAAACACCTTTCCTGAAACAGATTTTGCAAAATGTATTAAATGCCTTATAAATGTGTGTAATCCTTTGACACAATTCTATTTCCATGAATTCAATGCTCCTCCATCTCCCTATCCCTACCGCTCCCACTCTGCTCTCTCTTTGAATTTGAGCCTTTGTAAAAACAATATGATCACTGTACTACGTGTTTAGGTTTTGTGCTATAGAACACAGGCTGGATCAGCCCACGATATGTACACCTCATTCTCCAGTTGCTGCGGTGAATGTGCCCTTTTCACTAGAACAGTGAGCAGTACACAAGAGGCATTCAGGAAATACCTGAGAAATGTAGTTGTTCATCTTTTTAGTTCACTAATATCATAAAACTTACAATAAACTAAGGTTTAGGTGTTAAAACATCCTTGCATTCTAGGAATAAAACATCTTATTCATGATGTATTATTTATTACTGTTAGGTTCGGTTAGTTACTATCTTAATTAGGATTTTCACATATTTTCATATATGAAATGGCTCTTTTTCCCTGTATATCATCATTATCTATTTTGCTAGCAAGGTTTAGCCACTTATCTTTTTATTATTGCCTGCAACAACTCATCTAATGTAGGATTATTTGTTCTTTGAACATCTGGTAAATTGTACCTAAAACCATCTGGGCCTCAGGCTTTTTATGATGAAGCTATGTTTGATAATTGTTTGAATTTCTTTGATGGTTACTACTACATTTTGGGATTTTAATTGTTTATCTTTCTCCCTTTTTCCCCCCAATTTCAACCTGTATTAATCCTTTTGTTTTATCTATGTCTCTCATAGACTACTACTAGCAGATCTTTCTTTCTTATTTATTTATTTTGAGACAGGGTCTTGCTCTGTTGCCTGGGCTAGAGCACACTGGCCTCATCATAGCTCACTGCAACCTTGAACTCCTGGGCTCAAGCGATCCTCCTGCCTTAGCCTCCCACGTAGCTGGGACATCTGGCTAATTTTTTTTATTTATTGTAGACAGATGGGGGTCTATGTTGCTCAGGCTGGTCTCAAACTTCTGGCCTCAAGTGACCCTCCCACCTCGGCCTCCCAAAGTGCTAGGATTATAGGCGTGAGCCACCATACCCAACCTGGTCTTTCTTATTTTTTTAATGTAAACTGAGAATTTGTCTTTTGATCACGAGTTGAATTAAATTCATTCATATTTATAGTAATTACTGTTATAATAGGACTTTTTCAGCCTTCTTTGTATTTTCTATGTAACACTCCTTTGTTTTTCTCACCTTTATCACCTTATATTGGATAGATCCATTTTATTCCACCAGATTAAAAGTTATCCATTCTATTTGTATTCTTGTATTCTCTTGGTTGCTACCCCTTTCTTATGATAGCCTATAAATTATGTTTATTTTTCCTACTCTGTCCCATGATCTAAATAAAAAGATCTAGCAATTATGTTAATGATCATTTTACACTTTAAAATATTAAAATGCATCTTAGCTAGAGAGTCAACGAGATTAAACAAAACTAAAGACCTAGATCAAACTCTTGAGGAACAAAAAACCAAACTGACAACAACAAAATGTTGACCTCTTCTAAATTGCTGAATTACAAAGGACTAAATATCAACATTCTAATTAATGTGGGTAACTACAGCATGTGAGGAATTGGATTTTGAATAATTCCGATGCTTTCTGCAATCTACCTCTAAAAATATTTCCCACTTAAAAAAATTAATGTTATTCAAAAACTAAAACTTACAATTCGTTTCTCCCAAAATCTGTATTTCGGGCTAGTTAACAATAATTCCTTAGTAACAGGTGAGCAGTATAAACAAACCTTCAAGCTGAAAGGAAAAGACAAAAAAGGTGATTTCAATACAATCCAAAATAAGCCATCTTGGTGACTAGGAAGTATATTTCATCATATATTAGTTTTCTCTAATAATTCAGAAACTTTGCTGGCACTGAAATTGTTAGTGTAGTTCCCAACATACCTATGCCCACTATTTCGGTCCCTCAAGAGCATAAGGAAGGGGGACATACTATGTCCTCTGACCTCCTCAAAAAGTTGTTCCTCTTAGCCGGGCATGGTGGCGCATGCCTGTAATAGTCCCAGCTATTTGGGAGGCTGAGGCAGGAGGATCGCTTGAGCCCAGGAATTGGAGGTTGCTGGGAGCTAGGCTGATGCCACAGCACTCTAGCCCAGGCAACAGAGTGAACTCTGTCTTGGGGGGGGAGGGGAGGAAAAAAAAAGTTGTCCCTCACCATTGTTACGGTGAAAAATACCCACTTGTACCTGATCTGTCATGTCTGCCTGGAAAGATGCCACCAAACATTAACCTGCCTTTAGAGAATGACAAAGGGGGGCTGGGAGCAGACTTCTGCTTTTTACTTCACATAGCAATTCTATTCTTTTTTTTAAACGAACAGAATTTCATAATAAACTTTAAAAATTTGAGAGAATAGTTTAGAGGTTAGGAATACAGTCAAGTGGCAGATTATATTTTCCAAAGATGGCCATGCTACTAAATACTCCATCCACACACTATCTTCTTACAAAATGGATATCAAAATTCCTCCACTGACTGGAGGGGTCTATGCTCCCTGCCCTTGAATCTGGGCAGTCCTTTCTGAAACTGCCTTAACCACAGAATGTGGTGGAAGTAATTGTATGCCTTTCGAGGTCAGATCTCCAGGCAACATAACTTCCTCCTGCTTCACTCAGGACATAGACTTTTTAACCCCAAGTCTTCATTTAGCAGGTCTGGCTATCCTGAAACACCATGCCAAAGAGACTTTGCAGAGATAGAGATGCCCAAGGAACCCCAACTATCTTATCCCTCAGCTATCTTCCTAGTCCAGGTATCAGACACTGAGTGAGTCTTCAGATCACTTCAGCCCCATCAGGCAGAAACCAGCCACCCCCATTTTACCCCATCAGAGTTCCTGACCCACAGAAACTAAGAGATGACACCTGATTAGTGTTGGTTTAAGTCACTCGGTTTTGGGCGATTTGTTACGCAGCAATAGATAACTGATACATAGGCTCTAAAGTCAGACAGACCTGGTTGAAATCCTGGTCCTGCCACCTACTGGCTGCATGACACTGGGCAACTAATTTAACCTCTCTGGTTCCTCAGTTTCCTCATCTGTAAAATAGAAATAATAATAATATCTATTCAAAAGGTTGTCAAGAGGCTCTAATGATAATGTCCACGTCCAAGAGGACAGGGGTTTTCAACTGTGTGTCTCCTCCAGTACAAAGCCTGCCTCATCACAGGCACTCAAAAAAGCTGTAGAACTAGAAAGAAAATAGTAAGTGTTCAATAAATATTAGCTATCATTATCAAGAACACAGACTATTGTTATTGAATAGCTGAAAAGCCTTGATGTCCACTGGTTCAAAAGTCAAAAGGGCCCTTTCCAAATATATATCTTGAAAATTTTAAATTTAGATTTAGGCAATGGCTGCAGGAAAAGAATCCAATAGTTCAGCTTCAAGAAAAAGTCTTAACTGATTTCTTTATAATGGGACAACCATTCTCATATACACACACTCTTACAGAAATAAAAATGAATGAGTTATTGCTGCACTCAATAGCATGGATGAATTACACAAACATAAAAGTCTATTTGGTATGATTCTATTTACATAAAGTTCAAAAAACAGCCAAAGCTACCCCACGATAACACAAGTCAGGAGGAGGCAGGAGGCCTGGGATATTAGCACTGTTTTAGCTCTTGGTCTGGGGAGGCGGGGGGAGGGGGAAGAGGGGGGAGCTACGCAGATACGTTCACTTTGTAAAAGCTCATCAGGCTGTGCCCTTATGGGGGATGGACTTTTCTATATAAATGTTATCATCTCTCAATTAAAATGTTTACTTACACACACACACACACACACACGTAGCAAAATATATTACCTGCACTCCAACCTTCTTTTCAAGGTAGGGGCTCTTAATCCTTTCATGTGATCTAAAAACAAAAGAACTGAAAGTCATAAACATTCTTTTTTCAGAGGATTCCTCAGCCCAACAAAACTTAGTTGTCCTCTTTGTAAGCTTCCTTTTAAGAGAAAACACATGAGGATCACTTTTGCAAGAGAAATGATCTACATGGGCTCCTGACTCTCCTGCAGGTGAAGAATCCTTCTGAGAACAGGACAAGTTGCCCATCCCTGAGCCATCAAAGCAATTTAGAAGGAGAGTGAGCCCCTGCATTGTGGGGCAGAGTTTAAGTCACCCTGAGAAGCCACAGAAGAATGAGAATGGCTTCTAACCCTTCCCTTTACTCTCTCCTTTCATTTCAATCCAGCCATCCCTTGGGCCTCACTCTATGTGACCCATTCACTTCCTGCCACTGAAGTTAGTCTGTCTAGAAATTCAAGCTTGCTTCCATGCAGTCTGCTAGGAAATCCTTCAGGCTTAGGCCAGAGTAAGAAGTGGTTCATCATCTCCTTGGCCTACTGTGACTGCTGGGTTGAACGGTCGGATGTCACTATCCACGCAGACTTGCCCCGTCGCCCTCCAAATTAACAGACACAGGAAGAAGACCACAGAAAGGTAACAATTAAACCACATAGTATGCTAAATACATAGTGTATTCTAATATTTTCTGAATGTTTAGCATGTAAAGGCCTAGACAACAAGGACCAAACACTTCTAAGCTATTTAACTAAATCAAACTAATTCTAATTACCACCACCACACATGCAAAGCACACTCTCAATTCGTAAGTGGTGACACTTAAACCCAGTGAAAACAGGGCAGTGAGCACACTTCACCTGGAAGCCCTTAACTGAATACATTCCTCCCCCCCCGAGCCCCATCTAGGATAGGCCACCTGTGCCCCATGGGTGATTCCCCTCAGGTCACACCTGGTCTGGTGTTTTAGGGCCTATGGGTACATCCCAGGGCAGGACTTTCCACAATTGGGGTTTCCAAAGAGTTTCTGCCGTGGCAAAAAGGAGGCTGAATCAGGACTCTGCTCTGTGCTCCCAAACTAAGCAGGCAGCACCCTCTAGCCTGATATCCCCCCAACCCCACCAGCCCGGAGCCCCTCCCTAACTGGCGCTCAAGAGAACCTGGGTGAGTTTACTTTGTGCTGCTGGAACTGCACTCAGGGTCTACTTTTCCAGGGCCATTTTCTTTTCCCTTGACCAGAATAAATCATCTTATGTTGCCCCCTCAAGGGTTCTTCCCCAATCCTTGGCTGCTATCTTAGGCCACAGGTCTCCTCTTATCCTCTGGACCTTACCGATGGTACTTAGTACAGACAGCCCTGAGACCAGCATTGGGTTCCAGACGGTCCACAAATGGGTATCAGGTAGGTCCATGGCCCACTCTAAATTTTATCAAAATGTGATGTTAATGTGTTTATCTGCATTTCTTTCTACCCAAAGAGTTCATAGAATTTGTCAGATATTCTGAATTTGTCTACTTGAGCTACCATAACAAGATACCATAGACTATGTGGCTTAAACAATAGAAATTTATCACTCACAGTTCAGGAACCTGGGAAGTCCAGGATCAAGGTGTGGGCCAACTAGGTTTCTGGTGAGGGCACTTTTTCTGGCATACGGACAGCCACCTTCTCACTGGGTGCTCACAAGGTCTTTCCTCAGGGTATGCACATGAAGAGTGAGGCTCCTCTCCCTCTTCTTATGAGGCTACTAATCCTATCAGAGTAGGTCCCCACTCACATGACCTCATTTAACCTTAATTACCTCCTAAAAGCCCTAGCTCCAAAGATGGTCACTTCGGGGCTTAGGGCTTCAACATACAAATTTTAGGGAGATAGTCTACAACATAGTCAAAGAAGTATGTGGCCCCAAAAGATTAAAGAAAGCAACATAGGAAAATTCCAAAAGCAGAAGCTGAGACTTTCAATGAAAAACAAAACCGAAAACATTATTCTCAAAAATAAACAGAAAGAGCTCCAAGACGTTCACAGTGCTATTTGGTAAATCAAGAGAGGTCCAGATTTTTCTCATTAAAGAGAAATCACTGGTGGCTTTGAGCAAAAGAAAAAGCAGAAGCTTTTCCCAGAAGCAGTATCTTCAACCGTTTACACCAAGTGGGACTGATTCCACACACAAGACAATAGGTGGCCATCACACCAACCCTGGGAGGAAAGGCGGTGTTTTGGTACGTGTAATTTCCTTTACGATACTCTGCACCAGTGCTCTAAGCATTTGCGTATGGGTTTGGTACGCTGACTCACTCAGCTGTTTAGTGGGAAGGTACTACCGAAGCTACTTTGCAAAGCCACAGCTGCAAGGGGCAGCTACTTTGTCTCCCACCAGTGCCAATGTCTGTGCTAATTAGCACAATGAACCTTTACCTTTTCATTGGTAAAGTTAGGGACGTATTCGTCAGCATGATAGATGTTAAAAGTAGACAATGGCTGTGAAAATGGCAGTATTTAAACTCTGGGGATTATCTGACCTCCCCTGGAGCATCTAGTCTCGAGCCTGTAGCATTGACTCTGTAACCTTAATCCCTAAACGAGTCCAGCTAGGAAATCGTAGTAGCGTACTCTGGTTGCCTGACGCCCTCCATGAGATAAACATTCTGCCGTCCAAGACCAGAACGAATCTTTCACATCGGATGTGGACAGAATATGCAAAGGAGGGGAGCGAGCACCACCCCGGGCTCATAGACGGAC
This sequence comes from Avahi laniger, assembly GCA_963575035.1. Classification (NCBI taxonomy): domain Eukaryota; kingdom Metazoa; phylum Chordata; class Mammalia; order Primates; family Indriidae; genus Avahi; species Avahi laniger. Next base: position 54,483 of record CAUYSK010111048.1, read on the forward strand.
TGTGTGGTCCGACCGCGTGCTCTCAGCCTCTCCGCTTGCCTGTAAATGTTTGAGGGTGTGGCCGAAACTGATCTAAAACTTGTGTTCTTTATACCTGGTAGCGAGGCTATGGGGGACAGCTAACGAGTCCTCGCCACCTCCTGTCGGCCACCGAAGACCTATCGAGAGAACCCGCTAAGCGGTGCCTGTCCGGACTGGCCCGGGTCGGTGCGCAACTGCCAGTCGCTGCTGCGCCAGGTTGGACAGATCCCGAAATAAACAAAGCCTTCGAGGGACTGGGACAGCTTGTGCTGGCCAGCCCCTCGCTGGCCTCCGACAGCCGCACCCCCTGTCCCCGGGGCCTGTCCTGTCCTTTCTCTCCAACCCCCTGTGCTCCGGGAGCGGGCAGCACGCAGCGCTCACTCACCCTTGTGGCAGTGGGACAAGAAGTAGGCGCGGGCCTTCAGGTTCTCCCTGTCAAAGCGGTCTATAGAAATGGCTGGATACTCGGCCATCTGTCCCTCGAAGGAACTCATTGCGCCGCGACCCCGGAGCGCCGGACCGCGAGCAAATTGCGGAAGCGCAGGCCCGGCAGTCCAGCGCCACCACTTCCGGGAAAATGTGCGCCGCCTCGCCATTGGTCGGCCGAGTGCAGCCACGTCCAATCAGAGGAGTCCGGGGGCGGAGCCAAGCGCTTCTGGGCGGGCTCCGTCCGCGCGCGCGCCCTCCGATTAAAATGCGCCGGCCGCGCGGCTCGGGTTCCAGCCGGAAAGCTACAAGCGCAGCGCAGCTGTTGCTCTGGGGAAGAGCCGCTGGTGTTGGTGCAGTTAGAGTCGCGCGAAGGGAAACAAACACCAAAAGCAGGTGGCCCCACCCAAGGAGGCGAGTGGGCTGCGGGAGCGCTTTGCGGTCATTCTTCGCTTCCTGTCTGCTGCTGCCTGGGGGCTCAGGGGCCCTATTTCCATCTCTTCCCGACGGTTATGGGGTGACTGTGAGGGTCGCATGAGAAAACGTATCCGACTCAGGGTAGCTGCAGTAACTATTAGCTTTCTGGTTAGAGTAGGTGGTCACTTAGGTGTAAGCGAGGGAGGAGGAACCGGAAAAGTTAGGTCACCGGCTGGAACAAAGAGACCCCTAACAGACAGACTTGAGAAGAAAAGAGCCACTGATTTCCCAGAGATACCCTGGTACCGAGTGGCCTTCCCCCCGTTACGTATGAGTGAGAACAGAACGAACACTGACCATCCAGCCTTCTTTGGACTCAAACAAATACGAACAGCAACGGCTTGGGGTTCACGGTGGTCGCTCTTTTCCTCCTCTCGCTTCTGCACAAACCTTTTGCTAACCCTGTCCGCTTTCACTCAATAAACTGCCACTGTACCTCGGTTGTGTGCGCGTCCTGAAATTCCTTTCTGCGACTTTAGCAAGAGCCTTTACGCCGGTGACATCTTCATGGCGAGCCAGGCCGCAGACTAGTCCATCCCGAGTGATTTCTGGTGAGTATTGCTGTCCTCACCCTGGAGACTGGATTGGAGGATTTTTCTTCTTTTGCCAATGCAGGCTTTGCGCTGAGTCACAGGTGCATAACCTGCTCCATCTGGCCGACCGCGGCTCCCCCTAATCAGGGTGGCAGAGGGTCACTCCTCAGGCCGTGTAGATCCAAGCGGTTGCCAGACACTGGGTGACACCAGCCTAGGGAGCTGGCAGGGGACTTTCCCACTCAAGAGCCCGTGGTTCACTCTCTGTGGCTACCCTATGCGTAGTCTGTGCTGCTAGATACCACTCTTATTTCAAAGTGTTTCTTTATTAAGTGTGGGGGAAAGATGTTTGTGATTTAATCAGTCACTTTGCTAGGTAGGCTTGCTCTTGTAGTGGCTTTCTGGTGGTTGTGTTTGTTGTCCACTTCGGGGGAGGAATTACCAGCAGGGATGGGGCAATGTGCGGGAACGGGAGCTTGGACTTTGACGCTGTTCAGGCCGGCATATAGTGGAAATGCTCTGGTACAGAGACTCCCCACAGGAATTAAGCATTTGGAGGCAAAACCTGATTCAATCGAACTTCACACTGAAAGAGGAGAAAAGCCTTCCAGGCACAAAAAGCCCCACCCACTGTAACCATGGTGTCAGGGCTAAAAGTGCTTCATTAAATCTGGGACAGAGAAGGGTGGGATCTCCGGAGGCCTCAAAACCTGAGGGACACCAGTTTTAGAACAATACATCCCAGCATTGAACCACAGATAATTGGACATGGCCCAGATCTCTTTACATCACAGGAGTTAAAGGCCCTTGTGAATAAAATTCCCTGGGCAACTTCTCACCCCCACGGAACCCAGGGCAGGGTTGGGAACCTCCCCTGGGGCTGTACCCGCCAGGGTGAGAGTCTGGAATGCGCAGACTCTGTAGGACAGGCGGGGAGATGTCGAGGACACCTGCGTCCTCCACTTTTTTCCTGACAAGGTAATATTTCACAGAGGTCAGAAATCCCTGTGCCATTTCCAGGTTTTGTCCCTGGAACCAAGAAAATCTGGGTAATACTCTCTCCATCCCCAAACACTCTCGTCTGTATTCTCTGGAACTGGGACTTTTTCAAATTAGACAGTATAAAGAAGAAGAAACTTGTGTCTCTGTGTAATGCTGTCTGATCTCAATATTTTAGGTGATGGGGCGGTCTAGCCAGTAAATGGCAGTTTAAACTTTAATACAGTCCTTCAGTTAGATCTTTTTTTGTAGATAGGAAAGCAAGTAGACAGAGGTCCCATACATCCAAGACTTTATGGCACTCAGAGGGCTCTGATAAGTGCAGTTTCTGCCTTGAAAAATGCCGACCTGGTGGGTGGAGCTCACCACCTCCACCCCCACCCCACCCCCCAGCTTCAGTTGAGACCCACCCACCTCCAGTGGCCCCTAAACCTAACTTGGAGACTCCTCCATTTCCCCAGCTTACCAGCCCACTGCCAGATTACCCACCGTTGCCAGATAAACCTTCAGAAGCAGATCTCCTTTGCCCTCTGCATGACAATACGCAGGGACAGTCTTGCCCCAGGGCTGTAGAGATAGCCCACACAGATAGTTGCCAGAGAATTATGAAAGCTCACTTGAACCACCAGAGCCCTCTTACAATATGTGGATATAGACTCATGTGCAGGCCAACCTTAGAAGACTCAAATAGAAACACCATCCAAGTTTTGAATTTCTGGGGAGAAAGAGGGCATAAAGTCTCTCCTGCCAAGGCCCAGGTTTCACAGAAGACGGTAACCTATCTAGACCACATTTTGAGTTCAGGCCAGCGGAGGCTGTCGGTCCAACACAAGGAAGCCCTCTTGAACAGAGACCACCACAGACAAAGAAGCAACTTAGGACATCTGGGCATGGCAGGGTTTTGCCAGATTTGGTTACCCAGGTGTGGACTTATCACCAAGGCTTTATATGATTCAGTGCAATCTATTCTCAATCTCCAATGATGTCAACTTGTGTTTAACTGCCCTTTACACTCTGTGGTGGCCTCTTTCTGATCTCAAATTCCTGCTCACTTGCAATCTATGTCTTGACAGATATCTAGGACATCATGGATGGCAGGAGTCAGTTTGCACCTAACTGCCCTGGGGATTGAACTGTCTTTGCCCTATGGTGCTTCATTTTCCCTCCAACTCCCTTGACAGAGACCAAGAACTCCTGGGCCTATAGGTAGGGACGACACCCCCTGCCAGCTTGAAGCTGTTACAGAAAACAGCACTTCCACCCATACACCCTTGTTAGGTTTCCAGGGCACAAAGCTCCTGAGGGGGGAATGTCAGAGTAGGTAATCAGTCAGGTATGAGCACAGGAGGAGAAAACAAAATTAGCCAACTGGCTGGAACGACCAGCCTTTGAATGGACCTCAGGAGAAGAAAAGAGCCACTGATTTTCCGGTGTTGCATAAGTACAAAGTGACCTTTCCACCATTGTATAGGAGGGAAAACACAGTGAACACTAACAGCACAACCATCTTTGACTTCAACAGATAAGAACAGCACCCCGGGCCGGGTGTGGTGGCTCATGCCTGTAATCCTAGCACTCTGAGAGGCTGAGGCGGCTGGATCGCTCAAAGTCAGGAGTTCGAGACCAGCCTGAGCAAGAGCCAGACCCATCTCTACAAAAAAACAGAACAATTAGCTCGGTGTGGTGGCATGTGCCTATAGTCCCAGCTACTTGGGAGGCTGAGGCAGGAAGCTTGAGGTTGCAGTGAGCTATGATGATGCCACTGCACTCCAGCTTGGGTGACAGAGTGAGACCTTGTCTCAGAAAAGCAAAAATAAAAGACAGTATAATCATTAATTCCAGTAAAATATTCCACTAGTATACTAGTGGTATCACCTTTGATTGGTGTAAGATGGTTTGACTTAGAATAGAGGGGAATTATCACTGGGGCGAGCTTATCGAGACCTGGCAAAAGAAGTCTGCTGTGAGTCTAGGAACTAAAGAGTCTCTCAGAATTTGGGCTGCAGGAAGAGGACGAGATAATGCTCTTACTCTTATTTATTTCCTCACTTAACACCTCTTCTTCTGTCCACAATGGATACAGTACAAACGAATGAAGGGAAATAGAGAATCAGAGCAAAAGAAAAGATGGAAAACAGTGAAGACAGGTAGGCATAGCCCTGAGACATGCACACGCGTACTCCTGGGAGAGGCAGGCCATGCATTCGGCTCTTCTAGAAGCCAGAGCAAAGAGGGACACACAATCACTGACTAGCTTTCTGGCATCCTTAAGATAAAAATAAGTTTTTCCAAAAAAGCCCAATTTTCTGGATTCTGGGTCCCAAGAGAAATCCTCCTGTGAGTGCCCGTATAGAAAACTGTGAGATGCAGCCAACAATGTCACCAACTGTTTTCTGTTCCCTCCTTCCCCAGTTTGGAATCTCCATCTTTCAGCAATCCCAAAGCTCTCTCATCTTCTAAGTCCATTATTCATTCTATCTCAGCAAGACTGAAAACTGCTACTAAGTTCATGTGGATTCCCTGGAAAGTCTAAAGTCATTAAGGTCACATTCTGAGGTGCGGAGAGTTAGCACTTCAGTATTTGAAAATGGAGGAGGCGTGCTTGCTTGGGCAGCACGTATACTAAAATCAGAACAATACAGAGAAGATTAGCATGGCCCCTGCATGAGGATGACATACAAATTCATGAAACATTCCATATTTTTTAAAAAAAGAAAACGAAAACGAATGGGGCACAATTCAAGCCATAACAAACAATGTGAAATAACACATATAACATTTATATTAAGTTGTCTTATAAAAACTGGTGGTACTATATTTACTGCTAAGAGTTAACAGTTTTAAAATTCTGTATGTCCTAATTTATAAGATTTAGCTGCAGAGAGCTTACCTTCAGTTTTTGCGATTTTTTTTTTGAAATTTTGATTTCAGTTTTAGAAAAAGGTAAGAGAAAATTTGGTGTTGAAGTAGGCAGAGAAATGGGTGGATTCATTCAAAGTTGACATTCCAAAATAGATAATTCAGGGGCTACGGGTCTAGTCGTTAAATTTGGAAGCCCTGATTAGAGTCAGACGAGACTCCAATCTAGGTTGTGAGCCCAGATTCGAACCCAAGAAGGTCACTAGGCTCTTACACATCACATTTCTAGCTACCATGCCGTGCAGCTCCGCAGCAACAGAATGGTGGTGGCGGTGGTGAAATATATTATTCAAAAAATATTGCTTAGGCAAATACTGTGTGCTAGGCATTGGTAGGCCAGCGTGGCCGAGGCAGAATGATCCAGGGCTACAGAGGACTGAAGGAGGGGGTTGGGTGTAAATCCTGTAGGGCTTTGCTGGCTTCACAAAGCCTCTGGTTGTCACTCTGTATAAGATGGGAAGCCACTGCAGGGTTGTAATCAAAGGACTGACGGGATCTGACTTAGATTTTAAGCAGATTGTGCTTCGGTTGACAGCTGTGTCGAGAGTAGACTGTGGAGGGGAAAGAGAGATCTGCTGGGGACTATTGCAATTCCCAGACAGGGGGAAATGACGGTGACTTGGACTTGGGCGGGAGTTGTGAAGCCAACAAGTTGTACTGATGGACGAATACCGAAAGTGAGAGAAAGGACGCTAGGTGTCATCTACTCAAAGGGAAAGACTTGGAAGGAGCAGGAGAGAAGGTGTTTGGGAAGGTCATTTGGGACAACCAAGTCACTGCTGAATGTATGCTGGATATACAAGTCTAAAGTTCAGAGAGAAAGATCTGAGCTGAGGAAATAAATTTGAAAGTTGTAAGTAGAGTTTTTATTTTAGTTTCAGTATTTATTACTAAAAAAATATGTTTTAATATGACTTTTAATTAAAAGTTTGTATAATTTAAGTTGTAATATGGCTTGTGTTTAACAACTGGCTCAAAAAAATTCCTAAAAATTTAGCTGTTGATTCTCTCAAGCTCTAATGAATTGGCTCCAGCACATCACTGTCTCCTTCTCTTTCACTCTCCAATTTATTAGCAAATCCTGATGGCTCTACATTCAAAATGTGTATCTTGAATCTGATCACTTTTCACCAAAGTAGCTAGTTATTTTAAATATAATAATGAAGATAATGTAAGAACAATAATTAAAGGTACAAATATTTATATTTAGGCTTACTGTCAGGCACTATGACTATGGATGGGTTCATTTAATTCCTACAACATGGACAGGCTATCTCCTATCAGGAACTAGAAACACTAGTAGTCTCCGTTCTGCAATCTGGTTTCTTAGGGAATTTGGTCTGGGATTCAAGAAGCAGCAAATAACCCGCTTCCCCCTCCACCTCTGTGCGGGTGTAACCCGTCGCAAAGTTCCCGCCGAGGCTCCCTTCTGGCTTCACAAACTCGGCCCACCACCCAGCTCCGACCCTCGCGCATGCGCACAAAGGCCCACCCCCCCCGGGGGCGGGGCCGGAGTGAGCCTGGCACTAGAGCCGCTCCGCCGCGTTGCTAGGAGACGCGAAGGTCGCAGAGGCCGCGACAGTTGGATTGTCTGCGGCCCCACGGATCCCAAGTGTTGAACACAAGCCCTGCCGCGCCCGCCTGCGCGCTTCCAGGCGGAGAGCCGCCCACCTCTCCGGCTCGGCCGAGGGAGGATAACCACGGACAGCCGCACCCAGCGGTGGGTGGATGCGCCCCTGAGGGCCGGACTCTGCTCGCCCGTCCCCTACACCCGCCTGGGCCCCGCCCCGGAAACCCAGGCCCCGCCCCTTCCGCGCCTCCCGAGATCCGCCCTGCCTACCCTTGAGTTTTCGCGTTTCTTTGCTAGTTTCCAGGACAGAGGGTGTTTCTGTGGCCTCTTTTGAGTTTCGGATTCTGATTCTCCAGGAAGTTCCTGGGCGCCTCGCGCTCTGTGAGCTTTAGGGGCCGGGACTCTTAGGGCTCACTCATTTGATCCCTAGTTCTTAGAATATTGTGCTTGTTCCATGCCAGCCTTCTGTAGGCAGATTTTACATCAAAAGCACGTTTGGTGATTTCTCGCGGAAAGAAAATTTGAGGCATGTTAGCAATCGGCGACTGCAAAGGAGTGGTTTTGTGCTGCACGAATGCAGATTAGCACACCTGGACCACCAAGGCATGTTTGGGCAACCGCATTTTGTTTCAACTGAACGCCCAACAACTTTGGGATGGGGAGTTAAGGGACTTTAGAGACCGTCTAATGCTTCGCCTTTTACAGTTCAGGTAACAGGCCCAGGAATGTTCATGGTGTTGGCCCAGGTTATGTGCTAGTCACAGGGCTCTTCCACCATATCCTACTGCCTCTTAGGAACAGAAATATTAATAATACAATGGGGAAAGACATGGAAGATGACGGAGACGAATGCTGTGGGGGTTTTAATGGCACTAAAAGTAAAGAGCCAACTGAGGTGAAAACGTTTTGTATAGAAGGGAGTTTGGGGCGGCTTGCTACATCAAAGGCTTTTAGTTACGTTACATCTTTAGATTTGCAGGGATTTGAGATTGGTGGGGTTAAAATACAGACGAGCCTGTACTTAGGATGGGGCTCTGTCCGAATAAACCCGTGGTAAGTTGAAAAAGCATTTAGCACACCCAGCCTACTGAACATCATAGCACAGCCCGACCTACCTTGAAGGTGCTCATAACGCTTCCATTAACCTACTGTTGGGCACATTATCTAACACAAAGCCTATTTTATAATGAACTGTTAAATATCTCATGTAATAGTGAATACCACTGAAAGTGGTAAACAAAAGACTATATGGGTACTCAAAGTGCAGTATCTACTGAATGCTTATCACTTTCACACCTTGGTTAAGTTGAAGAATCTTAAGTGGAGCCATTGTAAGTCAGGGACTATATGTTCCCATCCAAACTCTCATTGTGTTTAATAAAATTCAGTTTTTGCAAACTGGAAACTCAGGCATTGCCAGTTCCTGTTTGTGAAGATAAACAACTCGGTATCACAGAGATCAAATTTATTTTTTTATCAATTCTTTTTTTTGCTACAGTGTTTAAAGAAACCGCTCAGTGTGAAAGTGCTGAAGGTTACTAGCAGAATTAGTACTGCCACAGAATTTCCCAGAATCACTGAAATATTTAATCAAGGAATTGTAAATTGATCTTCCCTAATTTTAGTTTCATTTTGTGTTTTTAATAAACTGAAAGTAAGGAAGACCAAAAAATGGAATTTGCACCACAACTAGCTATAGTAGCCACTAGAGTTGCTGTTACGGTGAAAATTACATTCATGTTACCTTTAAGTATTTTTGGAAAACAAAATTTTGAAATGCCTGATAATAACTAGAAGATGTCTATTTCTTCTGAGAAAAATAATGATTTGTCCAGAAGTCCAACTGAATACAGCATATTTTCTGCTCTTCTATTAAATGTAGCATTTTTATATGTACAGTTGACATAATTATTTGACCTGAAAGTGACAAAAGGTTACATATTTGACATTCAGGAAAATACTTTTTAAATGAATATTAGCAAATAAAAGTGTTTTATTATGTGTCTACAAGCCAACCTTAAAGCAAAAATGGCTTGGATAAAACAAAAATTAGATCATACCACTAGTTTTAGAAACTGCTTCATCTATAAAAGCAATGTAAATAATACTGCCACTAAATCCATACAAAAACATGACTAGTTTTTAAATAATTTTTAATACAGTGAATTCATTTTTCCTTTCATGTTTCCTAGCATAATTTTTGTGTGTTATATATGTATAGTTTATATGTAATTATATATATATGAATGGGTTATCAGGCTGTACCATATATACGCGACTCACTTGTTGGTCATAGCTAGTATATCACAAGTATATTGTGCATTACAATGAATGGAATTAAAAGACAAGAGGTTCACTAAAGCATGGGTTTTTTTGGTCAAGTATTGCAAATTTCGCATAAACTCATACAATACCATAACAATGAATTATCTTAAAATACAACATGAGCCTGAACCTAAATCAGTAGCTAAGGATCAAAAGTTTTTAAAATGTCACATACTAGCAAAACCCTAATTTTCTGTGGTCTGATCAATATGTGTTGGCATGCACATTGGAAAAAATGCACAAGCAATGCTAATGATATATCTACTTAGATATATCTACTTATATAGCTGCTCCTCTGATCAGGATAAGAAGTATGTGACTCAGACGCCTTCATTTAAATTCATTTAAATCTGGAGCTAAGTCCAAACAACTGGGGAAATTATGGTTTCAGAGTAGAATGTAAATACTATAATCTTTAGAATGTTAAATAATTTTTTTTTTTTTTTTTTGAGATAGAGTCTTGCTTTGTTGCCCTGGCTAGAGTGAGTGCCATGGTGTCAGCCTAGCTCACAGCAACCTCAAACTCCTGGGCTCAAGCAATCCTTCTGTCTCAGCCTCCAGAGTAGCTGGGACTACAGGCATGTGCCACCATGCCTGGCTAATTTTTTCTCTATATATTTTTTTAGTTGTCCAGATCATTTCTTTCTATTTTTTGGTAGAGACGGGGTCTCGCTCTTGCTCAGGCTGGTCTCAAACTCCTGACCTTGAGCAATCCACCCGCCTCGGCCTCCCAGAGTGCTAGGATTACAGGCGTGAGCCACCGCGCCCGGCCTTAAATAATTTTTTAAAAATCTAGAGGAAGTAGGAGGAACATTAGACCACTTTTCTTATTTTTCATAGAAAAGAGTCAGTCACTACTTGTGTGTCAGATTGATACCGTGGAGTTAAAACAAAGAGCCTTGGCTTCCCCAGCAGTCTTCATTATCTTTTTCTATTAATCATTGAGGTAACTTTTAGGCTACATCTTTTATATTGAAGAAACATTCATCTGAAATTCAGCAAGTATGTCAATTTTCTTCCATTTCCTATTTTTATTCCTGTTAAATCCAGGTAAAGCTAAATTTATTACTCTTGTAAAGGTATTTGTTATACAACTCCTTTTTATAAAACTTCTAACGTCTATCTTAATTCATCATGTGTTTAGGATGATGTTCACTCAAGGTGAAGGACAGATATTTCTAACTGATGTGATGATTATTTTGGCTTTTCCTTTTTGTACTTCGATGTATTTCTTGACCTTTTTTAACATATGAGCATTTGTCATTGTGATTGAAGAAATTCAAAAACTCTTAATTCATTTACAGGATCTGACTTTAACATATTTCAGCCATTAGAAATATTTTAATGTAAGAGCAGATCAAGGAATCACAGTGAAAATGCTAGGCACTTTATTCCATTAAGTGACTGGATATATTTTGGTAACAAATAAGAAGTGGTTGCAAAAACAAGCACGAAATTATGACTTTGAAAAAGTGGCCACAGAACTTTGGTGAATAGACAGTTACGTGAACTCAAGTTGAATATTTGAATTTCCAAGACCATTCGTGACCCTTCTACACTCTTTCAAAATCAATGTTCTCAGCATCGTGACAGCCATTACGGCTTGCATGGACTTCGTGTCAGTCTGTCCTCTCACATTGGGAGCGTGTGTCACAGTGACCTGAGTAAATGAATTGCAGTGGTTGGGATGTTTCCAAGCAATTAAGAAATGGAAAAAGGAGAAACCATTGCTTCACAGCAACGAAGAAGGGAAGAAAATGAGAAGACTGATCCTAAATTCCTTTTTTAAGGAAAAAAAAAAAGAGAGGCAATTTTGAATATAATTGAATGAAATTGTGGTGGGATATTTTAACACTCTACTAAGCAGTTACAAATAAGAGTATGTTTTCAGAAATGTGCAAACTATTGCCTCCAGAATTTGTATACAGCATTTAGGACATCACTCCGAATGCAATTTTATTTGATAAAGATATAAACAGTTCTCCCGGTATCTTTCAGGGGTTTTTTTTGGTTTTTTTTAGAGTTTTCCCCCCAGAATAAAGCATGAATCCCTCTCAATCTAGGAATTGAATGTTGTAAACTTAACATAGTTAATGGGATTCTCAACTCTATATATAACTTTTAAGTGTTAGTTTTGTTCATTCATAAAGGGACTTTGAAAATTGTCATTATGATATCTATTAATGTTGTTTTAACATCTTTCAGAAATTGTTGGTAATAAGGCCTCTGTAGCCATGGCTAGTTCTGATGTGAAACCAAAATCAATAAGTCGTGCCAAAAAATGGTCAGAAGAGATAGAAAATCTGTACAGATTTCAACAAGCAGGATATCGGGATGAAATTGAATATAAACAAGTGAAACAAGTATCTATGGTAAGATTTATTCCTGTACAAACTCCCTCATGTTATTGATAAGGAGACCAAGGCCCAGAATAGTGATTTTCTAGGCAGACTTGTGGGGAGAGGTGGCCCCTCAGCTGGGGACATTCAGAATTTTCTAACTTTTATTGAGCCACTGTGCTCCGCTAGATGAATCTTTTATGGGGGATTACAAAGCAGAATCTTTTACCCTCATTCAGACAATTCTATTATCAAATATTTAGTTTTTGTGTAACTATAATTTCCCTCCATTATGGGAATTTATATATATATACAATTTATATGTACAAAAAATAAATTCATGGTTAACCTGTTTTAACCATGAATTAGAAAGGGGTTAAATAATATGTTTTTATGGAGATTATATGTGACAAAAAAGTGTTAGAGAACAACTCCTGACTTTGGTTGTACATTTCAGGCTTTCCTGAGAGAATTAGAGGCATAGTTTCATGACTTTACCATCTGTGCCTTTTAAATAGAGAATACATAATCATTATCACTTTAATGCTGCTCAAAAATAAGCTTTATACCTTGCCTTGAGATTGGGATGCCCCTAAAGATATGCAAGGCCCAGAATCGTCATTGGCAGTGTGAAACACAACATGCTGTGTGCTCTTTTCTCTCCCGCACCTACACCCCCACGCCCAATGATGTTATTGAGGCAAAATCAGATTTAAGAGAACACAAAGTACATCCTTAAACGGGAAGTCCCAAAAAGCAACTGAGAAGGGTGTGTGTGTGTGTGTGTGATGGAAGGAAGAACAGCTCTATTCACTTTACGACTTGGCAACTATAAAGAAATTTTCATTGCAGCTCTGTATATGTTTATTGGATACCTACCATGTGCAAATTTCTATAGCAAGTGCTTTAGGAGACAAAGGTATGGGGGAGAGAGGACCTGACCTCAAGAAACCCCATAAGCCAGTGGGAAGAGGACAGGCCTTGGAGTCAGTCCGTTCAGGGTTTGCATCCTGGCTCTATCTCTCATCAGCTAGGGAATGCTGAACTAGGCTCTTAACTTCACTGAGCCTCCATTTCTTCAACTTGAAAATAGTGGTGGCGGTGCCTGCTTTAGAAAACTGTCACAGGAATTAAGTGAACTCACGTGTTTGAAGTGCCTGACGTTGGAGCTCTTGATACTAATTTGTTGAGTGAATGAGCAGTAAGTGTTTAATGAACGATAGTTTTAGTAACCTCATTATCATGAAGTTGAAGAAAAGTAACAAGAAGAACAGTAAAACCATATGCAAGACAAAGTGCCTAAAGTAAAAGAAGCACAGGAACTTAAAGGAAGACGAAATCACTTCCTTTTGGGGACAATCCCCAGAAAAGGCTTCATGCCCCCAGAGGCATTTACAGTGGGCTTCCAGGATGGATAAGACGGTAACTGAAGTCTTGCTTTGGTTGCGATGTCTCCACCAGTGTGCAGTGACCTGAGGGTTTGAGTAAAGTTCTTTTTCTTTACTGAAGCGCACATCTTTGTGGTGCTATTAGTACTTGCTGACTGCCCTGCCTAAGGAGAAGGTAGTTGGACTTCAGGATTGTATCATTCTGTTCCACGTTAGGCATGAAGGTTTCCTAGATCAAATGGGAATGATCAAATTAAAAGCGAAGAAGAAGAAAGCATTCAGAGATGGCAAGGGGATAAAAAGGACAAATATCCGTAAGTCACTGAGCACAGGACCTGTCTAGCTGATTTGAGGATCATCTCATTTAAAGTAGCTCCAGATGTCCTGAGGAGGCAGCGGTTGTACTGTTTCTTCACTGAGATGGTTCTCAGGACCCTATTAAATGAAAAAGAATCTGCTCATGGCTCCAAGGGGAACAGGGCTGTAACGGAGCCTTGAGAACACCTCCTTCCTCTGCTGAGGGTCATGGGAGCCACACAGGCAGGCAGGACATCAGTGACAGAAGGGGCTGCTGATTTTCTATAATGTATATGGCAAAGGGCCTGCCAAGGTTTATCAGATAGGCTGCTACCTGTTTTTACTAATCCATAAATAAATGAGACAACAGAAAAAAGGAAATGCATTAGAAAATAAAATACATGGAGACACAGATGATATTCACCTTTTCTCCTATCAAAAGCTGAGATTTGTAAGTGAGGAACATAAAAGGTGCAGGACTGCCTATATAGAAGGTATTGAAGGACAGGATTGGATTTTCTAAAACCTGGATAATGATAAAGTGCATCTCACAAAATGCAGAAGGAACATATTTAACAATAACAAAAGTGCGTTCACTTGATCAAGAAGGCATGACATTGAATTTGGAGAGGAAGGAGGGAGGCAAGTGTCCAATAGGTCAAGCCTAATGACAAACAAGCCAACATGCACATAAAAAGGAAGCTGGGAGAAGTGGGACAAGATTGTCGAGGACCATATTCGTGACCTCAAATTCCTGTTACAAATCGGGCTTCAAGGTGAACTTGAAATTTAGGCAGGAAGAAATGCATAGACACCTTCAGATATCTCTCGAGTCTGGTCGTTTCCTGCAATTACTGTAGTTTCAACAATCAGCAGGCAGTGCCTTCAGAATGAGGCCCGGGCCTAGTGCTATTTTTTTTAGAAGCTATAATGTTTGAAATTATTTGTAAATATGAAAAGAATGAAGTTGAAATTATTTTTACTGTTTTCTCTATCTTGTCCACAGAGTAGAAATTTAGATCTAGAAATTAGGCTCTAGGGAAAAGTGCTGAATTAGTTTTTCTGCAGCATAAGGACGCAGCTTAAGATACATTCTGTGTGTGTCATACTCTAAGAGCTCAAGCATCTTTAAATGTGGTGTACTTTTAAGTAGTTAATGGTAAAATATGAGATCGAAGTAGAACCGGCATTACAATATTTGTATCTGGTTTTTGATGTGCAGGTAGAGCGTTGGCCAGACACAGGATATGTGAAGAAACTTCAGAGAAGGGACAATACTTTCTATTACTACAACAAACAGAGGGAGTGTGATGACAAGGAAGTCCACAAAGTAAAAATTTATGCTTACTAGGCTTGCTTCTTGGTATCACTTGTTGATTATCTTTTAAGAATTCGCTGTTTCATTCTATATCATGCAAATGTCATTTTACAAACTAATTCAAAAGATCCAGTCTTAAATTTAATGTTTTGTAGCATGAGAGCCATGAAACTTAGTTATCTATTAATCATCTTGTTCTGTTCTAAGATATGCTGCAGATACATTAAAGTTGTACCCTTCTTGGTCCTGCTCTTTCTGACCATTTTAATCGCGGTAGAATAACCATTAAGCACGGGGCAACAATAGCCCCCTTTAAAACCATTAGTAGCCAATGGTTAGGCTACTGATGTATTTTCATGTAGCAGATACTATGAGTGTGCCACGCACATCTTGCTTCCTGTCTTTATCTCTTTACTAGATTGCTTTGAAATGCCAGATCTGTGTTCTGTGGCTCAAGGGCTTTCTCTTGCCTCTTGCTGGGCAGACTAGAAATGCCAAGGAATAATACTCCCGTGAGAACATTCCTCCCCCAGTGACTGATAGGGAGTAGGTGTATAAATCCCTCAGCAACCTCGCAGCTCGGGAGGAGTAAGTCTGAGGTGTTTGTTGGACACTGGCTCCCAGAGCTTTCCCAGTAGGACTTAAGTGCCAGTCACCTGTGGTAGTACCTGACTAGATAACATACCCTATTGGGTGCCTCCTGGCCTTGCCACTTCTTCCATCCACTGCATGGAGATCTTTCCCTTTTGAATAACCTATAACCTCCTTGCACTTGAAGCCTTGTCCTAGAGTGGGCCTGTGGGTTCCCCCACCTAAGGCGACCTAAATCCCAATGCTGCCTGGAATCACTGCAGACACAGCCTACGTGCTCAAGCAAGGAAGGCAATATTAACTTTTATGCTTAAGAAGTCCCCTCTTCAAAAATTAGTGAGTCTTGACTGTTTTGAGACTAACTAGATAAAAGATATCTTTTTTATTTTAACTACTTTTTCGCTGATAAGTTGATTTGTCATCATTTCTAAATCCTGACCTTTAAATAGACTTTTGGATAGGGGTCCGTACCCATCCATTCATTCAAGTCTATCTCCCATTTCTCAGAACCGCTGTCTTCACTGTGAAACTCCATTCATTTCCCCAATTCAAACTTGTGCCTCTTCAACAATTTTTATTTTCTAACACACACATCATAGAAAGGATAAGTGGCTTGGCAAGCCTCTTTTATGCCTTTCCCAAGACTGCCTGGTATCATCTTGCCACTTCTCTCATTTTTTTGTACCTCTCTGGCTGTGATCTTTATCATGATCTTCCAGATTTGGCAGATAGTCTGGTTCGAAGGTGTCCCTCAGGGTTCATATGTTGTGAACTTAATCCCATATGCAACAGTGTTGAGAGATAGGGCCCAATAAGAGGTGATTAATGTCATTGTCATGAAAGTGGGCTTGTTACAAAAGCAAGTTCAGTCCCCTCTCACTCTCTTACTTTCATGCTTTCTGGCCCTTCTGCCTTCCGCATGGGATGACGCAGCCTGTGGGTCCTCACCAGATGTCAGTGCCATGCTCTTGGACTTCCCAGCCTCCGGAACCATGAGCCAAATAAACTTCTACTGTTTAAAAATGACCCAGTCTCAGGTATTTTCTTACAGCAACACTAAACAGACTAAGACAGCAGACCTTGCAGGTGCCAAGCATAAGAAGTCTTCTAAATCTCATAATACTGTCCTTTTTTTTTTTTTCTGGTAAAACCCACTGTGATAGTCAGAATAACTGCCCTGAAATGATATTCAGGTCCTTATCCCTGGAACCTGTGAATATGTTACTTTATATGGCAACAGAAACTTTGCAGATGTAATTAGGTTGAAGATCTTGAGACAGAGATCATCTGGGGTTATCTGGGTGGGCTCAATGTAATCATAAGGGTCCTTAGAAGAGGGCACTAGGGGAGTCATAGTTAGAGAAGGAGATGTGATGATGGAAGCCAGAAATTGCTCATTAACCGTGCGTTCCCCAAACACCAGTGCTTCTCAAACCTGGTCGCACAGTGGGCTTTCACAAGGAGCTTTTAAAAAAATACTGATGCCTAGGCCCTTCCCCATTTCAAATAAACCATAATCTCAGGGTGCGGGACATAGGCATTGGTTTTTATTTTTAAAAAGCAAAAGCAAAAACTCCCTAGGTGATTTTAATGGTTGAAAACAGCAATCAAGACTGAAAAATATTGCCCTCGATTCCTGCTTTTTATAGAATGGACAGCCAAAATCCAGCCATCTCCTGACTGCCACCCTTAGGTCTGGATCCCAGATAAGTATTTGGTACATGCAGAAACATTTTCAGGCATGCCTGTGGGGAAGCTTCCTTCACATGTGTAGCTGTGTAATTCATCTTAAGCAACATGTCATTGCCCCAGTTGTGTTACTATTAGTGCTTTAAAGTTGTGGTCCCCAACCCCCCAGGCTGTAGACCATTACTTGTCTGTGGCCTGTTAGGAACCCAGCTTCACAGCAGGAGGTGAGCATCCGGTGAGCAAATGAAGCTTCGTCTGTGTTTACAGCCGCTCCCCATCGCTTGCATCACCACCTGAGCTCTGCCTCCTGCCAGATCAGTCACTGTCCCCCATCACCCCCAGATGGGACCATCTAGTTGCAGGAAAGCAAGCTCAGGGATCCCACTGGTTCCACATCATGGTGAGTTGTATAATTATTTCATTATGTATGACAATGTAATAATAATAGAAATAATGTGCACAATAAATGTAGTGCACTGAGTCATCCCAAAGCCATCCCCGCCCATGTCCCCCAGTCCATGGAAAAACTGTCTTCCATGAAACCGATCCCTGGTGCCAAAAAGATTGGGGACTGCTGCCTTGAAGGGTTAAAGATTGGCCAGGCTCTCTAGCTGATTTCTACAAACCGAAATCACAAGCTTTCTTCTATTATGATCACCAAAGTAGCAACAAATTTGAGACCTCTACTATTCCCAGCAGTGTCTGAACTAGATCAGCTGCCCATGGCACAAGGCTTCATAGAAACTAACATACCTACCACCTTGTCTGGGAAGGTTCCTTAGAAAGCCTGTCCTAGGACAATTTGAATATTATGATGTCATATGGCTTCAATGCCCCCCTTTTCCAGTATTTAATGAGTTGTATTTTGTATGGCACCCTGGAGACCCTGGAGTCTGCCAGAACCTTAGAAGCCAGACAGGGACAAAGAGCTTAGATGCGAAGCCAGCACCACCACTTTCTGTTGACCAGCCTAGGGCAAGTTACTTAGGTAATCTAAGCCTCAGCCTCTTTCTCTCAAAAACTGAAATGATAATGATGATTCACTTATAGGATTGTTGGCAGGATTAAAGAAGGTAATACTTTAAGTATGGCAGCTGGCATATTGCAAAAGCTCAGTAAAAACTATCTGGGTATGGTATGAAATTCTAGAAGTTTGCTGATAGATATTCAACAAGATATTCTTTGAGCCTCTGGCCTGGTCACACTTCAGACCTCGCCTGCCTCTATGGCAGGAATTCTTGTCCACTCTAACACTGATGGCCACCAGCCGAAGATCATCAGGAATACGTCTTTACAAAATGCGTCAGTTACTTGGTGGAGCAAGGGAGACTGTATGTCGCAGAGAACCCTGAGGTGTCTGAGGGCACTAAGAGGAGCTCATTAGAGGGTGTGGGCTCATGTTAGCTGATTTGGGGAGGCAGCAGGGCTTTGCTCTGGACTGCATGCTTTTGGGAAGCAGGGGTGTCTAGTCCATGCAAGCTGCTATAACAATACTATAGATTGCGTGATCTATAAAGAACAGAAATTTATTTCTTACAGTTCTGGAGGCTGAGAAGCCCAAGACCAAGGCACCAGCTGATTTGGAGTCTGGTGACAGCCCACTTCCTGGTTCATAGATGGCTGTCTTCTCCCTATGTCCTCATATGGCAGAAGGGTCGAATGAGCTCTCTGGAGCCTTTTTGATAAAGGCACTAATCCCATTCATGGGGGCTCCACCTTCATGACCTAATCACCAAAAGGCCCCCACCTCCTAATACCATCGCCTTGGAACTTAGGAGTTCGACATATGAATTTGGTCGGAGGGGGACACAAACATTAAATCTATAACAAGGGGTAATTCTATGATTGTCTTAGTTTTTATCTAGGACATAGAAAGGACAGATTGGGGCTGAAGTTGTAATCAGGAAAGAAGCAGCCATCACTTATGCTAATTAAGGGGGTGGAATTTTTTTTTTTTTTTGTAGCTTGCACTGTGTTCTTGTTTCTGTCTGTACTGAGATATGATTACTATGTGGTCTTATTTTTGTCTCATCCAATTACTGTCAGAGTGGTGCAATCTGACATTGGTGTCCTGTGAAACTGTTAATGTTAAGAAGCACGCACCAAGGCTTACCTATAAATGTCAGGCCTGGTAAAATCTGACACCTGTCCAAGATGCTCCTTTCATTGTCAATGTCCCCTGTTGACCAGGGGAGACTGTGCCAGGCTGTGGTCTCCAGATGTACACTATCGTGTTAAGGTCATGCTGGCCAGAAGGTTGTCAGCCAATGTCTGCTTCTTTTATTAAAGGATGAGATATGGATTCATCTGATGTAGCAATGGCTGCACCAGCCAGCTGCAATGCCAGCAGTTACCAGAAAAGAAATGTTTATCAATCTTAGCAACAGACACTGAAGCCAGAGGCCTAGAAGACCAAACCCAGGTCATAGAAAAATATTTCTTTTTTTTTTTTTTTTTTTGAGACAGAGTCTCACTCTCTTGCCTGGAGCGAGTGCCGTGGCGTCAGCCTAGCTCACAGCAACCTCAAACTCCTGGACTCAAGCAATCCTACTGTCTCAGCCTCCCAAGTAGCTGGG